>JAULBY010018621.1:0-19725 GCA_032358315.1 Ophiocytium majus
GCCGAAATGACAGACAAGCTGGGGCTGCACGGGCTGCGGCAGCGCCAGTGGTACATACAGGCCTGCTGCGCCACCACCGGGGACGGACTCTACGAGGGCCTCGACTGGCTCTCCGCAACCCTGCAGAAGAGGGGATAGCGCGCCTGCGGTTTCGGTGGGTGTTTTGGTGGGTGCACTGCTGAGCACCAGCAGCAGCAGAGGCGGTGTGCTCAGCAGGTGCAGTTTGGTCGTTGCGGCGCGGCGCTGATTGTAAGAAATGCACTTATGCTACTGTATTTGTGGGGCGGCGCGGCAGTGGCGATACCGCTGCAATCTGGCGGTGCCTGTTAATGCCCTGTTGCCGAATCACTTGTGGCTCTATTTGTATGTCTGCTTTCTGAAAAATGCACTTGTGTAGAGCATAACTCGCTCTTTGGCCAATCGCATCGCACAACGGCAACTGTGCCAAGGGTCGCTTGTTGTTGTAGGCATTCCCACAGCGTTAGCAGAAGGGTCGCACAGTGGTGCACATGTGTTGATATAAAGTATATACGCATGCTGCTACAATGTAAGAGCAGGACAAGGAGCAATGCTATGCTGCACTCATGGTGCGCGACTTGCTGTGCTGAGCACCACTGGCCCAGGCACCCGCACCAATTGGCCCAGGCACCCGCACCAGGCACAGCCAGGCCCACATAGACCAACGCCCATATTGCACATAAATGCCAGCAGCAGCACAGCAAGCAGCAGCCAGAGGCCAGGAGCGCAGTCAACCACGGAGTCTGTAATTGTTGTCGACATTGCAACGACGCAGCATGGCTGTGTGTGGCCGTTGGTCATCACGTTGGTCATCGCCAGTCGTCGCCATCAAAGCCATAGAAGCCCGCCAGCATGAAAATGTGGTAGTAATCCTTCTTGCCTATCTTGCTGCACCAGTTCCATGTGCTGGTAAGGCGCCCATCGATGCAGGACCCCCCTGCTCAGCAGACAAGGAAGCAGAATTGACCCATGGGTAGGTGAGTTTGTCTGCAAGGTCAAAGCTCGGTCGCATCACTTGTACAGCTGACATGCAACACATCAGGGCTGACTGCTGTGTACGCGCACACACGCGCGTTACCCGCAATGTCGCACGTGCCTGTTAGTTTACACAGCATCCCGGTGCCAGCCCAGACATCAGCACACACAAAACTTCAACATGCAAAAATTCAACTAACCGTCATCGCCGTCGCCGTCAAAACCATGCTTGAAGTAGTCGCTGAGGATGGCCATGCGCAGCTCGCGCATGCCGCCCCACCTCTCCTCCACATACTCCATGAGACCCGGGTAGTGCCCCCGCGCAAACTGCCCACCCTCAGGCTCCAAGGCCTCAATGACGTCGTGTATGGGAGACAGGATGCGCGGTATCTGGGTGTACTTGTCGATGAACGTGAGGGCGTTGGGCACGTCTCGGTCGCCGAGGTGGACCACGCTCAGACCAACCCACGCGCCGCACTCCGCCTGTTATGCGTCGGTTTCATGGCGGTTACGTGGCGGTTACACGGCAGTTACGCTGCAGTTACACAGCAGTTACATGTTGTCAGTACATGGCAGTTGCATGGCAGTTACGCAGCAGTTGCATGTCGTCAGTTGCACGGCGCTTGCAGACCACCAGGCGGGGAGACATTTGCCAGAGGCTAAGAGGGCTTGCCCAGTGTAAAGTGAGCCCCGGCAGCAGCCACCCTGGTGTGATTCGCTAAGCGAAACATGTACTACTGTAGCTGCAGTAACACAAAACTTTGCTGCCCTTGAGAGGGAGGAGCGACTCACCACCATAAATACAGCCCCTAGTCACCACCACCGGTGCTAACGATGGCCAGGCCATATTCACCATCATTCACACAGCTGCAGCGGCGAGCAGTCTGCTCAGCATACTGTCTGCATCTCCAGGAACACGCTCTCAAGCTACAACTGCCACTCACTAGTACACCAGCATCATTTTTGCCTGCATTGTTGGCCAGGTGCCACCACACTTGTCACCCAAGAACATGGTGGCCTGCTCTCACTGCTCTCACCTGGACTCTCCGCAGAACGTTCCGCATTTCTAGGGACACGCTCGGACAGATCTGCACGCGGTTCAGCCCCTGGCCGGTGTTGCACAGGCGGTAGCTCGCCCGACCGCTGAGCAGGTCACCTACGCGTGCTCAGCAGCCGCAACAGCAATTGTGCCAATGTGCTCAGCAGCAGTGCTCAGCAGCAGCAGCAGTGCTCAGCAGCAGCAGCAGTGCTCAGCAGCAGCAGCAGTGCTCAGCAGCAGCAGCAGCGGCGCGGCTGGTGGTGCTGACCAGCCGCTGTGGGTTTAAGCAGGCGCATCGGCAGTGCTCAGCAGCTTTTCGTACATATGTTTTTTCTTTTTTGTTGGGCCCTCAATTTTAGGGGCAATTAATTTTATTACTACAGTCTTGAATATACGGGGACCTGGTATACAAAGCTCAATCTACTATAATTTTTGGAATAATCGCACAATTTTTTTTTTCTATAGTGAAAATATATTGGGAGGCTCGTAAATCTAAAACTGAATCTAGTATTGAGGCTAGCATTTTGAAAAGTCTCGGCAAAAGAAGGTTGAGCCCAGCCCAAAAAAATGCAAAAAAAAATATAACTTCGGAAGCAATAAAAAGGCCTAGTTTGATCCTGGCTCCGGATGAACGCTCGTAGTAGGCTCAGCAGCGGCGGTGGTGCTCAGTATAGCAAGCGCCACTACGGCAACAGGCGCGCTGCGTGAGCTGACAAGGTGGGGCACTCATGCTGGCGCACCAGGCCTAAAGCCACTGGTGCCTGCAGTACCAATGGTACATGCGGTTGTCAAGCGTGGTCGTGCCTACAACATCCAGGGCTGCTGCGGTGATGTTGAGGGCCGTCACATACCTCACACCTGTACCAACACACCGTACAAAATATTGAAACATGAAGTACTACAGTGTATGAGCGGTGTGGGCAATAGCTGTGTGCACTGTAAACATAACAGCTGAAGTACACGCTTGCACTGCTCACACACATTACAGCTGACCTGCGGTACCGCACCGATTGCACGTCAAGTCATGCCCCAACTCATGCCTCTACACCTAGTTTCGATGCCATGTCACCCCAAGGCACACGGCCCCGCACCAGTACCACCCAGCAGACTATGCAACACCCCGCAAAGCTCACCGTCTGCGGCGATCCATAGCCGGTACATGTTGGCCATGGCCTCCGTCCACAGCCGCAGCGACTGCTCCACAAATGTGTACTGAGTGGTGTGGTCGTGGTTCAGCTTGGCCCCTCCCCCTCCCCCTCCGCCCCCCGACACACCGTACCCCCCCATGTCGTACAGCCCCCCGTAGTAGCCGCCGCCGCTGAAACTACCGTACCCGCTGCCGCTTCCCCTGTGAAACGTGGGTTGCAAGAGAAAATCAATAGTGCGGTTAGTCTGCGGGAGTGAAAATTCATGTAGCTGCTGCTGGTGGTGACTGCACATGGTGCACACACGCGTGTGGCCTGTGTTTCAGGTCAGCAGTTGTTGCTGTGTAGATGATGATGCACAGCTGAAACTGCCGTAAGCGCTGCCGCTGCCCCTGTGAAATGTGGGCTGCACGCCAAAAAGTACAGCAAAGTTTATTCATGTGCACTTGCGGGCGTGCAAGAGCCCATGCCATGCATGCCAGCATGCACGTGCCCGGCAGCGCATGCATGCCAAACGCACAAAGAATAAATTCTTGAACAGTGTAGTTAGGTTTTGGGAGTGACATACGTGGCTGCTGCTGGTGGTGCTGCACACTGTGCACACACGCGGCGCGCGTGGGCTGTGTTCCAAGTTGGGCTTGCAGTTGCTGTACTACAGATGTCACTGCACAGTTGGCCACCAGCAGGGTGGTTCGAAAGTTGGCAAAGCGCAAGTGCGCAACTACCGCGCACTAGTGCAATCCAGCTCAGTTCACTTCTACGCCAGGAGAGAAATTCCTACCTGAAGAAAACCGACACACTATACCCCTCCTACTTGATGTTGTTGCGGAGCCATGCGGGCGTGCCCAACAGCCACGCGTTCTGCCCATACTTGGTGCAGCCCCCCACCGCCAACACAATAAGCAAAGCCTGTAAACTCCAGTACAGCATGTGTCGAGACGTAAACAACTGTTCAAAGAACATTACCCCTAGCATTTACTGTACTTCGAAGCAGCTGATAACGCACTACAATGTGGGCGCACATCACTTTTCAGAAGAGGCACCATTATTTCAATACACAACACAAGTTTCAACCCCGGGCGACTACTTCAGAATAAGGACGCTACAGCAAGTGTGCCTCTCGTGCGTGTGCTCAGCACAAAGAACAGCCCCACACCTGTAGGACGAGCGCGTGGCGTGCAGCCTCAGCGACCACGGCTCCTCCGGCTTGGTCCTCGAGAAGTGCACGCGCAGGTACCTCAGCGCCGCCGCGACCGGCGTCACGTTGCTCTCCATATAGCTGTTGGCGTCCCCAATGGAGTCCAGCACGCGCTCCACATCCTCTGGCGACAGCGCGCCCCCCGAATACGCCTTCACCAACGCCACACGCGCGTCTCTCTTGGCCCTCAGGGCGGCCGCCAGCCCTGACCGCCCCACCTCCCGCTCCGTCACCTCCTTGGTCGCCACAAAGACTCTCGGGTCTAATAAGAGGGCGGTGCCGCGGTCCCCCCCTCGCACCTCCAGCCATGGGGTGACCATCTGTAGGCGCATGACCAGGCGGGGAGCGCCCTTCAGGGCCGCCGCGTCCTGCAGCATGAACATCATCTTGCCGTAGGTGCCGCGCATCTTGGAGGGGTTGGCGATTTTGTAGCGGCGGCCGACCTCGAAGGCGCGCGCGAAGAAGGGGGCGTTGTCTGCGAGGGCCGTGTCGCCGACGAGACGCGCGCCGCCACAGACATTTCCGGCGATGGCCAGGCCTGACATGGTGGCCAGCATGTTCTCTAGCTCTTCTTCTATGGCCTTGTGCTTGCTGCGGCGGCTGAAGACGTCCACCTTGTCTGCGCTCAGCAGCGGGGGGGCGGGGGGGGGGGGGGGGGGGTTGGCTGCTGCAAGGCGTTGTTAGGGAGCGGGGTGGGAGTGAGTGGGAGGGGTGTGGGTGTGTGGGTGTGTGGTGGCAGTGTACAGAGTGTGTCACTCACTGTTGCACATACAATGGGCTGGCGCTCGCCGCCATGGCAGGCTTATGACAGCCATGTACAAAAAAAAGTGGCGATAAGTGGTACGCACCAATGTGTCCAGCACAGTGAAAGATGTGTGTGGTCATGCCGGCTGACACGTGCAGTAAGTGCAGCTAAACCCCAAGGGAGCATACGCACTGGCAACTAGGAATGCATGAACATGCCTATTCAGTGGTTTCCAGAAGTTGCAACATTGCGTTTGGTGCCCACCGCATCTGGTGTGTGTACTGGGCAACCCATTTGACCATGAACACAGGTGTGTGTGCAACAAGGTACCATATGAGCCGCTGTGTGCCACTGCGACACGCAGCCAAACACAGCGTTGTCAGTGACAACTCTATTCAAATTGCTGCGCGGCAAACAAAACAAAAAAATCAATTGCAGACTGAAAGCAGTGGCGGCGGCAGTTTGCCACACACACACCGCATGTAGCAGGATGGCTTTTACAGGTGGGTCCTGCCAGCCATGCGGTGGCCCATGCCACTGCAAGCAACACCAGCTGCGCTGTGGTGCATGCTTGAAGCTTGTGGCGCATGAAGCACACTGCAGTAAGGTGGTACACTGGCATCACCAGTGCCTGCTGCTGTAAGGTGCTCAGCAATCTCCAGCCTCAGCATGCTCTTCCACAGAGTATGGTAGCAGTTCGCTTGCCAACAAACACCACAGTGTTGGTCATTCGAACGCAGCGGATACGCACACATGTAGTGCAGTGCAATCGCACCGGCTGCCGCCTGTCTGCTCTACACCCTGTGAAACCACAACTGCTGCTGGTACTTGGGAAACAGGATGCCACGCGCGCGCTCATTGTGCACGCTCACCCGTGTACTCGCTGACGTTGAGCGCACTCTCCAGCACATGCAGCAGCTGCCTCTCCTCCGCAGTAAGCCTCATGGGTATGAACCTGCACGCCTCCACTAGTCCTGTCACACCCTTTTTCCGCCTCTCCCCCCCCTCGCCCCTCTTCCCCTCCCCCTCCTCCCCTTCGCTCTCCTCCCCCGAGTCCGCCATCACATCGCCGTCGCCAGCGCCATTTCCGCCAACCCCTCCCTCTGCTGCCTTCTCGTCCGCACCGCCGCCGTCACCGCCATCACTGCTTTTGTTGCCGCCGTCTGCTGCTGCAGCGAGGCTGGGCTCGGGAAGGGTGGCGGGCGCGGGCATCACCGCCCCAAGTAGAGCCTGCGTCACGTGCTCCTTGCGAGCCCCTCTCCTGTGAACAGAGTCCCAGCAGGGCCGGCAGTAGTGCTCTCCGCAGGTGAGGCAGGTGAGCTCTGCGTGCTGGTCCTCACACTCCACGCAGGCAGGATGGCGCTCGTGGCCGCCGTCTTCGTCCATGGCGACGGCGACTTCTGAGCATGTGTTGTTGGCAGCAGTGGGAGCAGCAGCGAGTGTGGTGAGCTTTGACCAGTGCATGAGGTGGTAGGGAGCAGCGATGATGCAAGTGTGGGTATGCTGCTGGTGCTGCCTAGTGCGTCACGAGCGTGCCTGGCTGGCAGTGCACGAGCGAGTCTCAGGTGTACACGCTGCACAGCAGCGCACAGCAGGGCATCACAGCGGCTGTTTCACGGGCGCACTGCTGTCTGCCAGCCCACCCGGGGCACCATAGACCCGTGCAGCTCCGGCAGACCGCAGCAGTGAGCGCCTGTATCAATGAGCATGCTATCACTCGGCGGAGAGATGCACGCACCTGCCGCCGCCGCCGCACCGCCACCTCGTTTTTTGCTGCTGGCGCCATTGGTCTGCGGAGGGTCGTGCATTTCAGCGTCCGCAGAAGGGTTGGCTTGGCGGGAGCGGCGGTCAGCTGGGCTGATCTCTGCCTTTGACTCGCCCAATGGGTACACCATGTGCGCCTGGCGTCACCTTCAGGCGCCGTCAGTGCAGTAGGGCACACACCAGTGGGTGTGTCTCGTTGCTTCGAAGCTTCGCAAAGCTAGCTGCGCTCCAGCTGTAGCGCTGAGCATTGCATTCGTACCCTCAGGAAGGCAGTCAGTCACACACCTAACACGCAGCGTGCACCGCTGGCATCGCGGGGCTGCTGCAGAGACAGGCATTGCCAAGCATGAGGGTCCTGGCAGCAGCTGTGTGCGCTGCCGCGGCAGCGGCAGTGAGCGGCTTCGTGGTGGTGTCACCTGTGCGAATGTCTGCGGAGCAGCAGCAGCAGCCTGTGACGAGGCGCACCGCACTCGTCACGGGAGCAATGGCTATCGCAGGTTTGTACATGCCGCGACACCGCTACGGCACCTGCACCTGCAGGCTGGTGGCGCTGCAAAGCCGAAACAGCTGCTTGGATGCGCGGCTTCTCTCGAAAGCGTGCCAGCCAGTGCACAGTTGTGGATCCTGCTTTGTTGGCAACCATTTAACGTAGCGTCTGTTCCTGTGTGCCTGTTTGCAGGTGCGGCGTCCCTCGGAGCTGCCCCTGCGCGCGCTGCTGGCGTGCCCGGCGGCGACAGGCTAGTCACAGGTAATGTGGTACACCTCTGCTGCCGCTGCTGGCGCTGGTGCCAGTTGGTGTGAAACATGCGAACCAGGCAGTGCCTCTGCTGCAGCGGGCTGCCGCACGGTGTTGTTGCAGCACGAGCGTGCTGTGCGTTCGACAAGCTGCTGCGCAGCTGGAGCGAAAATCCGTGCCTTGGCTTATCATTTGTGAACTCCCATGCTGGCACAGTCGTACCACAAGCAGCACCAGACCAGACAGGGTGACGGTGCGCCCTCCACCAGACTTACACTTGTGGATGAGGAATGCATTCCCACCTTTGCTGCCGGCAGTCAGTTCTACACACGGTGGTGCATTCCCAGCGCACTCAACACAACCGCCAGTTCTGTTCACATCATTGTATCAGAAAGCAGGTGCTGGCATCCGGTCTGAAGCAAAGCGCCCTGCTTTCTACCGCACATCTTGTGCTTGCTGCTGGCACCGGTCAGGGTACCAACAACTCACATACTTGGTCAACAACTGGGACAAGGAGACCACAGCATGCGATGCCAATGGTGAGTGCGCCACTACAGGGTCTGTCGCCGCTGCATTTGTACCCATTGTTGTAACCGCTTGTGCAGGCAGTATCTGGTGTTGGTTGTTGCAAGTGACTGTCTGTGATGGTGTGGGCACCTTGCCCAAGCATGCCAAATGCGTGATGGCTGGCATGTGCTGGTGCAGTGTTGTTGTGCTGGTGCAACACTGCGCGACAAACTGTGCCTGCTTCTGTGATAACCAGATGATGGTGTTTGAAGTAACTTCTCCACAACACAAGCACTGCGACAGTGTGGCGGCATCCAGCAGCCCAAGCAGGAGACTACCTGCGTGCATTTGCTCGCCACAAAACCGCACGTTTTGACGTTGAACACAAAGCTGGTGCCCATGCTGGTGGGTGCTGAGCATGTCTGCTGTTGCGCACTAAGACCCCGCCTGCACCTGCTGCTGCTGAGCAGGCAAGTGCGAGCGCAAACCCGACAATGTGAGGCGCTACCTGGGCCTGCGCTCCACAACGGACCCCCTATTCCAGATAGAGCGTGTGCTGGAGAAGGCGCAGGCGTACATTGAGGACCCGGATGATGCTGAGCGATACATTGATGCCGCAGAGACGTTCCAGAGCACGCAATCCATGGCCAACTCCATGGCATTCACCTCCTCCTTTGGTGAGTGGCCTGGGGTGGGGGTGAAGTGGATGCACGGTGGGGTTGTGGCAGGCCCCTGAGCCCCTGCTCTGACTCACTCCAAATACTATTTCAAAACCGGCTCTGTCATGAGGTTCAACGGTCAAACAAGCGAAAGCCGTCACATGCGCTGTTACACGTGTGAATTTGTTCTCGTGGCTGGCGTTCGTGGTGGTTTTTTGAGCTGGCACTGATGATCACCTCCTCAAAGTAGGGAACTGAACAGCTAGACCTCGCCGTTAGACCTCACTTGTGTTCTTAGTGGGTGCACCTTTGGAGGCACACAAAGTACTCATGTAATTTTGTCCGCTAGCTGGTTGCTTGTGGTTTGTGGCTCTTGCAGTAACCAGTACCAGCGGCCCCCTCCCAGTGACGCTGAAGCACTCGGTGTGTCGTTGGCTGCAGCGTCATGGTGAATGATAGATGCCGCACTGACAGCTGCCACTCGCAGAGGAGAGAGACATTTGTGGCTGCTACACCACGCACGCCGTTCACTGTGTGTGGGCTAAAGGGCGCTCGCATAGTGGCTGTGCACTTGCACACACCCACATAAACTTTGCCTTGGCAGCCTTGGCAGCACCGCAGATGCTGTGCCGGTAGCGAGTGCCGCTGGTGTGGTGGTGCTTATTTACAAGTGCTTGCTGTGCGAGTACTTCGAGGCACTACTGTAGTACCTCAGAAGTTCAGTGCACTCGCAATTTAGTGCGCTTTGATTTAGTGCGGTATGCGGTTTTGTGTGGGGTCCAGACACCTGTCACAGACCACATGAATTTGTATAAAACACTACACAATGTCCTACTTCAAGTATTTGGTTTAGCGCGGCTCTTGCTTCAGTGCGGGGTACTAGGGGGGTGACGCTACCCTGTACTAAATCGTGAGTGCACTGTACAGGTCTTACCCACAAATGGATGAACGTGAATGAATGCACATGCGTCAACGTGGATGGATGAACATAAATGCATCAACATGGGGTGTCATGGCCCTGCACTGGTAGTGGATTGGGTATTGTTGCTCAGCACGTACGTCGACGTACACACTGGGTTTTGCAACTGGAGGTGGCAGAACCCCCATACAGAGTTGACACGGCTGTGTCCCTGCTGGCACCTGCACTGGCGGCTTTGTGCACAGGCACCTGGTTGTGCACTGCAGCAATGTGGCCTCGCAGCCACTTTAGTTGAGCACTGCCCGCCTCTTATTTGCTGAGAAGCGATGCAATCACTAGTAGTATGACAGGCCGCTCAAACACCACTGTAATGCTTGAGTGTTGGGGAGTGTGAGTCCACACCAATAACCAGATTTGTGATGCTGGCAGATGACCCTGCAGCCTGCGCTGATGCTGTTTCTGCTGCTGCCGTTGGTGCTGTGTGTGTCTTGCCCACAAAACAGGCGAGTACAACCCTGGTGGTGGCAAGGACCAGGTTGAGAAGTACCTGGAGGAGAGTCGCAAGCAAGTGGTCATGTGCCAGAAGGCGCTCGGCGACATTGTCGAGATCCTTAAGCTGCAGTAAATCACCACTTCCACAAGTAACTTCAAGTCCAAGCACAAGCAGGCCCGAGCGAGCCATCCAACTTCAACTTCTGGTACCGGTGGCGCGGCAATAGAGTGCCATCAGACACACACACATCTTAGGCCAATACACCACATGTTAGGCCAATACACCCCCGCTTTCTCACACTGGCATCGTGTTGCTGGGTCACTTCTGCTGCCGTTGTCTGTACCTCAGCGTGTGAGCCTTTGGTGCTGCATGGAACACAGTCCACACCTACAGTGTGCCAACCGAGTTTGCGATGGGCGCCTGCTTAGATGCCACCAGTGACTGCCCAGGTGCGCATGCCAGCAAGAAGACAGTACGCACATGCGTGTGGCATACCAGTACATGCATGCGGCACATGGACATGAAGGAGGGATGGACAGTGCTATTTGGACGGGCGTAAAGTGGCTGTGCAATGCAGTGAGCATGCTTTCCCTGTGGTGGGTGGGAGGCACTGCGTTCCTGCAGCACTTGCACACGCTCACATAACTGCTACATCATACGACTGCTGCCGCTGCTGTTGCCACTGCAGCAGTTGCAGCTGCCTAATATTTACCTGCGCTGGGCCACGCTGATGGCCCCTTCCCACCCTCAAATGCAAACCAAGAACACCCAATCAAATAGTACTAGGCTGCACACACACGGCTCAAGACACGGGGACACTGTACCACTGGTGCCACTGCTGCTGCCGCTGCTGCTGAGCACTGGCTGCTGAGCACTTGCTGCTGAGCACATGCTGGCTGCTGAGCACCGCTGTGCGCAGCGCTTGTAACTGGCCAAAACGCACACCACTCTCCCACCACCAACCCACACGTGTGTGCGCGCACACCTAAAGAAAAAAAATCCTCGCCAGCAGCAGCAGGGGGGAGTGGCGGGCTTGCCCCCAACCCTCTGTGCTTAAGTGCAACCACCAGATCGCAGCCACCACAACCGAAGCCAGGTCGAGAGGCGTGCGAAGCGCCCACAGCGGCGGCCCGGCGTAGGATATACCGCCGCCTGGAGTCCCTACCTCACAGCCATGCCACAGCAGTGGACACTGGCGCCGCGCCACGACATGGCAGTTGCGGCATCTGCGGTTACTGGCCCGCAACGGCTGTCGCTGAGACTGGCAGCGGCGGCTGCTGCTGAGCAACAAGGGGCTAAAGGTATATCTCGTATATGGCCTGCACAATGCTGGCAAGTATGCTGCCGAGCGTGACCGCAATGAAAATGGCGCCCCCCCACCAGCTCTTCTCGCTGCTGAGCTGCATGGCGCGCTGCTCATTCTTGTCCGCCGGCAGCAGCGGCAGCAGCAGCAGCGGCAGCAGCTGTATGAAGCTGGTGAACAGCGTCAGGTTCAGGAGCCCGCCCCACTCATGGCTGGCCAGCGCCGCGTTGCTGGTGTCCCAAGTCTGTGTGAGCATGTCTCCCAAGACCAGGGCGATGGTGTCTGCCGTGTTGCTGAGGGTGGTGAGCATTGCGTAGCTGGTGCCCTCGGTGCCGTCAGGGCAGATGGATGCGTACATGATCACCACGGGCAGGAACTGCATTGCCAGCAGGAACTCCTGAGATGGAGCATTTTCGTTTTTTTTAGGAGGGGGGGGGTGGGGTTAGCAGGCAACTAGCGGGGAAAGGTGGGGTGCAGGTGCAGTGCAGGCCGCGACTGGTGCCATGGGCAGAAGCACTCCTTAGGTGTGCTACACCTTTTTGTGAAGAAGCATCACAGAGGCACCCGCAAGTGCAAGCTGCTGCTGCCCATAGGTGGGGGGTTGAGTTCACAACTTCAAAATTCAACTTCAACACTCTGACCTCCAGCTTCAACACTTCCACATTAAACTTCAACACCTCACGGACGTGCAGCATCATTCAGCGGCTGCCCACTGGCATCAGCTCCACACCACAGTGAGACACAGAGCAGTGGCAACTTGAACTACAGCTTCAGCCACACAGCAATTCTTGCACAAGAATACAGGAGAGGTTAGCCCAGGCGGCACACACTCACATTCGCAGCATCGTCGCCGGCAGCAAAGACCAGGTCGGGTATGCGCAGCAGCTTGTTCCACCCCAGCATGGGGAACACCTGCACTACCTTCAACACTCTGACATCCATCTTCAACACTACAACATTTTAAAAACTTGAACACCTCAGGGACACATGCACAGCATCATACAGCAGCTGCCCGTCGGCATCAGCTTCCGCACCACTCCAGCACACAGAGCAGTGGCAACTTGAACTACAGCTTCAACCCCAGCACTTCTTGGCAGGAATACAAGGGAGGTTCGTCCGGGCGGCGCACACTCACATCGGCGGCATCGTCGCCGGCAGCAAAGATCAGGTCGGGTATGCGCAGCAGCTTGTTCCATCCCAGTATGAGGAACACCTGCAGCACGCTGATGACGAGGTTGAACAGCGTCGTCGACAGGTACACGTTGCGCCAGTTGGCCTGCATGAAGAAGCGCTTGTACAGGACGAGCCCCAGCCACGCCGTGACGCTGCCCGCAATGCTGATGACTCCCAGGTAGAAGTCGCTGAAGTTGAGGCCCTCAATCAGGAAGTTGTTCCAGGCGGAGTTGGGGATCATCATGGCATTGTACACGTACACAAACGTCATGGGCTGTGCAGCGGGTGGCGGCGGCAGCAGAAGCAACGCGGCGGCGCGGGCAGCAGCATCGATTGGGGCATCAAATGCAGGAACGGGGGAGCGGTAGGGTGAGTGGTGATGTCCAGGGCAGGCTGGCAGCGGCAATCATGCGCAGTGTTGTGGATCCGGGGTGGCACTGGTTGGTGTGGTTGAGGGTGCGCGGCAAGTCATGTATGCGGTGCTCAAATACACAAATGCAATGGTACATCCATCACCCAGGTAGGGAAATGACTCAGGTGTGAAGCACTCAGGTGGTTACCTGCTACACGGACAGTTGTGCGTCGGTGAACGCATCTCGGCCCACCACCAACACGCAGCTTTTCTCCCCAATCAACACCACGCAGGTATAAGAGAGTAGCTAAGGCAAGGACCCGACTCACACCTGCCACACGGCATGTTTCACAGCCAGGTTAACACCTCTCCGCCCCCACAGCCACAACACAGCTATGCCACGTACACAGGGACAAGAATGACTGACTCTGGTATGCGACAGACGGCACCCCTTCTGCAGCCGCAACACACACACACACCCCGGCTACACAGAAAATGACTCATGACTCACAACTCACTGAGTCACTAAGCCATGACTCATGAGTCACAAGTCACTTTACACCGCCATGAGTCATACCTGCCAAACCGCACGCTTCTGCACCAGTTACCCCCTGCAACACTGAAACCCCAGGTAAAAGGTGACTCAAGACTCATGACTCACTGAGTCACGAAGTCATGAGTCGCAAGTCATTCACACCGAGTATACCTGCCAAACCGCGCGCTTCTGCACCAGTGACCATATCTCCCCCCAGTGCTTCCTGAAGACGTTGCCGCCGCCGGTCGGCAGGTGCGTCTTCACCGTCTCCTTGAGATAGGGCACAAACGGAAACACACACACCAGGGGCACCAGCGCGTTCAACAAGAACACGTTGGAGATGCTGAGGCCCCACCCCCACGACGCCTTGTTGTAGACCACGGCGCCCGCCAGGGAGCCCAGCGCGGCCCCAAAGTAGCGTGCTATGTAGCCGCTCGCCTGGGTGGGCGTGTGCATGTGTAGCAGCAGTGCAGGGGTGCAGCGGCGGGGGGGGGAGCAAGCAGGATGGGGGTTACGGGGGGGGGGAGGGGGGTACACTGTAGTGGTGGAGGAGGGTGGGGTGGGGCATGCTGGTGCCAGGAGCAATGTCAGGGAACCGCAAGGATTTTATCTAGCTCTATCTGGAAAGCATGTATGCAGCGCATGCAGCCCAAGTCCTGGGCTCAGCGAGCAGTGCAACAGTGCCGGCGCTGCCGCGGTTTTGGCATGGCAGCAGAACAGACAGAGGCCGCTTCGCACCTGCACGGAGCCCCTGGCCTTGTAGCTCTCCAGCTTGGTTCGCTCAACCATAATGGAGTCTGTCATGACGTCACTCAGGAGGTAGCCGCAAGCAGACAGGAACGCCAGCCCTATCACCCACTGCAGAGTGAGGTGGGCGGAGGGGGGTCGCAGGAGGCTGTTAGTGCATGCCAGTGCAATTCTGCATTATGTGTGGGGTTTGAAGCGCTGTGGCAGGACACAATTACCCAGCATTGATAGAAAGTGCATTGATGTAGTGAGCCAGCACCTCTGGGCCGGTCATACCCTCTCTACCCAGCATTGATAACAACAAACTTGGCAACATCGGCACGCAAGCCCATGCTGCGCAACTGTGGCAACAACAAGGGTATGTTTCAGCATCACACCGCCGACAGCTGCGACTTGCATACTTGGAAGTATGTACACACGAAAACACACCCCACACACACATGCACACACACACATGCACACACCCGCACACCCACGCACACACACATGTTTACACAGACACGCCGACAGTTCACCTGTGTGTCTGGCTGCCCCATGACCGCCAGCACCACGAAGCACAGCACGTGAATGGACCAGCCAATCACAAGGTATGGCAGCCGCCGAAGGCCCTTGATGGGAAATGCATCACTGAGAAAGCCGAAGAACACCTTGAAGCTCCACGGCAGCTTGGTCACAATATCGTACACCGCCGACTGGGTGCTGCTCGCGCCCAGCTCCTGCACCAGGTACATGGTGACCGGCACGTCGATGAACTCGAGAACCACACCCACGCTGCGTGTGTTGGCAAGAGGGCGGTAAGACGGTTGGTGGCGCAGCAGCAGCAGCATCATCGGGTGGGTTGGAGTTTTGAAAGCTGTGTATGCAGCGGAACAGATGAGTGCACTGGCACCACCAGACTGACTGGTGGAAGGTGCAGGTGTGTGTGTACAGCGACTCATTTATCATTTTTTGTCATGTGTTGCCTGGCACAACCGTAGACACACGTGCATCACTACCAGTACACTGTGCTAAAATCATCAAAGCAGCACCACCTTGCCACTTCTCAACTCAGGCATGGTGCATCTTGTAGCTGCTGCTATGGCCCACCTGAAGTAGCTCATGATGATGGCGATGCTGGGCAGAGAGTACACATTGTGGACCCAGCTGGCCACAGGCTTGCCATCCCCCTCCTCATCGCTGCTCTCCGCCTCCAATATAGCCCTAGCATCTCCCTGCTTCCGGCTGTTGCCTCCCAGCCCGACTGCCGCCCCTAGGGCTTCCCAAACACCCCGACCTTGCCGTCTAACGACCCCATCCACCACCCCCGCAGGGTACTCCTGGTGCTCCACGTCTATCGAGTCCACCAGCAGGGGGGTGTCCTCCCCGGGCAGAGGCTCCTGCGGCAACGGGGGCATGGCGCGCGCCGCCGCCGCGCCACTGCTGCTGGGGATTGCACTGCAGTGTTGCTGTGCACCCCCAGCTGACGAAAGACGCCCACGATCCGCCTGCCCACTCTCGCTACCTAGCGATCATGAGGACGGCGGGGCGTGGGGTGTGCGTCTCAGGAGGCCCTCAACTCCTGAACGGCCCCGTGGCGGCCAGCAGCGGGCGCAGCCGCTACAGAGGGGCAGTTCGCTTGGTGTGAGTGCTTGAGCAGCAGCGTTCAAATGCTGTGTTGCCGCTGAATGCGTGTGCACTCGTATGTAGGTCCGTCCACACGTTCACGGACCCCGACCGATACCACACGCGCTTGAAAAATTTGGACACAGGGGGAAGCGGACCACTTAGTAGTAGTCGCATGAACGCACTTATAAAAGCATGCAGAGGCCGCCAATAAAATCGAGCACCTAAATCTGCTAGCTGCACCTGGGTGGCATGCAAAGGCAAGGGCACCTGGCCATGAAACCGTTCGGAGCCGCACAGTGCCTGCAGACTCTCTGCCTGGCGTTTTGCCACAGCAGCCTTTGTCACCCTTCTTGCACTGTACACAACACCATTAACATGAGCCCTTTGGTATTACGCAATCATTGGTACAAGAACGTGCAAGCACGAGCACACACCCTGCTGACCACCCACAATGCCCCCCCCACAGGCACCCTACTTCGCAAGCAGCACGGGCAGCAAGCGCAACAGCTGCAAGGCGCAGGTGCGGCACCACACCACGGGCAAAAACTGTGCGTCATCTGTGTTTTCAGGCGGGCAGGCAGTTGGGAGCCTGGCAAACACATAAGGGGCACTCGCGGCTAACACGCGTGCCACTACTACTACAGCAGCGATGCATTGACGAACATAAGGACAGGCACGGATGTCGCCACAGACAGGGTGCCATGGATAAAACATTCAGCCGCATTGCTCCCTCACCCCCCGGGGGTGCTCAGAGGCAGCAGCGGCAGCCCTCCCACGATGTGCTGCCAGTAGCCAGCAGCTCTGTGCTGCTCAGCAACAGTGCTCAGCAGCAGCAGTGTTGCGCAGCCACTGTGCTGCACAGCGGCGCGGCGGCGGCGGAGAGCCGCGTGCGCTGATGAGCGTGGGGCCAGGAGAGCGGAGGGAGGGAGGGCAGGGAGAGAACTGTCTTCGAGTCAGAGACTTTGCAAGTTGCCACACCAGCACCAGCGGCGGCGCCACCGCCGCTCCATCCACTGTGTGCCCCTCCGCTGCAGGTGTACAGTACAGGGGGGAGGGGCGGCACGGCGTTCACGTGGACGTTCCTGAGAACATTCCTGAGAACATTATGGAGAATGTTCCTCATGGGGGCGAAGCGGCGGCGGCCTTTGCAGCCTTGTGCGCATCCCACTGCCGCACAATGGCGCGGCGGCCGGCCTCGATGAAGCAGTGCAGAATGCCGCCGCCGACTGGCACCAGCAGGGCCCAGAGGGGGAAGTTGTTGGAGGAGAGGATGGTCTGGATGCCGGGCACAAACGTGCAGAGGAAGGCCACGGCAAGAGAGAAGACCATGCCGATGTACGTGGTCTTATTCTCCCAGGCCTTGTGCGACCACAGCACGTTGTCCGTCGCCTTGAGTATGTAGGCAGTGAAGAACTGCATGATGACCTGTTTTGCAGGGCAGCGCCAAGCGAAAAAGCGAAGAAAAGGGAAGAGGGTTGGTGCTTGTACTTCAAGTACTGTGCTATGATGGTGTGTCCAGGCAGGGGGGGGGAGGGTGCTACCCAGCAAGTGGAAGCAAGTACATACACTATACTATGGCTGCTGGGAACTAGCGCGCTGCTGCGGAGGCGGCGAGCAGCAAGCGCAGTGATGGACAGCAGCAGCCGTGAGCCCTCGAAATGCCTGGCACTGCATCATGCAGACCCCTTTCTGAAGGTGTGTATACATGTATGTGTGTATATATGTGTGTGTATACATATATGTATATATATGTGTGTGTGTATACATATATGTATATGTATATATATACAGGGGTGTGTAGTGGCGCACATGTGCCATGGCTGCAAAGCGCAATGACAGCCACGACGGCCGCGTGCCGCACTGGCGTAGGAATGTGCTGCTGCAGAGGTCACATGCATGCCAAAATACTACACATGGACGTACTAATACACATACATAAACTTCCAAATATATGCACATAGTACTTCAGTAGTGTACTTCAGAAGTTTCTGTGATATATACCGGTATACTTGAGAAGTTTCTGTGTGCAAGGGGGCTGCCAAGTGCACAAGTTTGGAAATCAAGGTGACCGACTCATACACGCTGACAGAAAATGGCGCCCAGCACCACTGAGCGCATACTGCTGCACGCACTTAAGCAAGCTCTCACCCGAGGCGTTCGCAAAAATGGGCACCTACTGGCAGTACACATGGTGTTTGATTTGTTCACCCTTGCACTGGGTCCGTCCAGGGTGACTGATGGCCGCTAACGGCACGGAGACTCAGAGTTCATTGCTCCTGGACTAAGTTTTCACATGGTAGGCCAGCACATCCCACCCTGCCCAGAGCTTGAATGGTGAACAGGGTTGTAACTCACAATGACAAAGAAGAAGGCGGACTGGGCGCTGCGCAGCATGGAGGCCTGACGGTCCGGCGGCACCATGTAGCCGTTCATGTTCTCAAAGAAGTCAGTGTCCTCCTCAGCGGGGAAGTAGGGCGGGGAGGAGTCAACCAGAGAGCTGGGGGTGACATCGTACCAGTAGAACACCTGCAGCAGTGACGCAGCACACACGGGAAAGGAGACGGTCAGAGGGTGGCTTGCGGCAGTGGCGGTGAGCGAATGGCAGGGTGCATGTGCAGGCGTGAGCCTCTCAGGCACGGTGGTGGGGAGAAGAGGGGGGAGCCGCTGCAGCACACGCATAGCAGGCGGAACAGGGAACGCGCAACATACACATGTAGTGCCTGTAGGGCTGCAAGGTGGATCACGTGCCGCGCCCGAGACCGCATGCCCACAAATATAGGTGTGACGCCGCTGCATCCAGCGCATACTCAGCAGACAGAGGCACTTGCTGAGCACTGCCAGCGACCGCTGGCACTGGCCACCGCTGCCGCCGCGACGCTCACCAGGAAGTAGGTGAGGTAGCCACACAGGGTCTGCAGGATGCCTGCCTGGGCGTATGAGAAGTACAGTAGGCTTGCGTCCACCAGCGTCTGGTCGCCCTCCGTTTCCTTGCGCTTTGCCTGGTAGCGCTTCTTGGCGTTCTTGATGCCCTCCTGCAGGCGCCGATAACAAGTTGCAGTTTGTTCGCGTCAACTTCAAACATCCACTTTTTCTGACCACAACTTGGAGTTCCCCCAGCCGCACGTGCGCATTTTCGCTCCGGCCAATTCGTAGGGAACCGTGCAAGTGGCGCTGGTCAAACCGGCAAATCGTCCGGACACGGATAGGCCACCCCTCCAGAACAAGGCAAGACTCGGCGCCGAACAGCACTACCAGGGGTGCAAAAGCAACAGGGGCGCGCAGACGCGCTGCTGCTGCGCCAGGCACGTGGACAAAGGCAGCAGCAGTGGCGGCAGCAGCGGCGGCAGCGGCAGCAGCAGCAACAGCAACAGCAGTACCGGCCGTACCCTCCCCCCCTTCCCACCTGAAGGTCCTCCCAGTACGACTGTGGCGCAGTAGAGTTCTCCCTCTGGCGAGGGAACATGTCTGCAGTCCCCTCCTCAATCCTCAGGCTCGTCTGCTGGAAGATGGCGGGCACCTCACGTGCGTCAACAAACACGTCGCGCGGCCGAACGGCGCGGCGCGGGGGCTGGCGCATGGCGTCCGCGTCGGGCGACTCGTAGGCAAAGGAGAGGGCGGGAGCGATCTCGGTGCCAAGGTCAATGACGAGGATCAGGAACGCGTTGAGGGCCAGCGGCAGGCCCGCTGCCAGCAGAACAATAGTGGGAACCAGCTCAGCCTGTGGGGGGGTGGGCGGGAGGAAGGGGGGTTAGTGAGGGGGTGTGTGTTTGGGGGCGGGGGGGGGGGGGATGAGCGGGGGAGGGCGGTTGCGT
>JAULBY010018632.1:0-19718 GCA_032358315.1 Ophiocytium majus
TGGTACCTGTCTGATTTTCGGGTTACGACACGCATCGTGTGCAAAGGGCTTTCCGCGCCCTAAGCGGAGTTTAATAAGAGTATACAGGCTAAGCGGAGTTTAATAAGAGTATACAGGCAAACTGACGCTTTCCTTGGCTTGGTGATTGGGGGCGTTTCCAGCAGCCGTTGACACCAGCACTGGCGGCAATAACCGATGTTGCAATTTGATCGCATTTGCACAGTAACCAATGCCACACCATTGACTGACACAATGCAACCTTGTTGCAATACCACCAGTTAGATGGCGAACTTGCCTCAGCCAGAGGCACAGGTGAGCACAGCCCATGACCCGGCCCCTGCTCCTGCCATTATTGAAGTCCGACATTGAAACCAGTCTGCGGCGGAAAAAGCACGATGCAGCGCCACTGACTGAGCTGAAGGCCTCTGCACCACCAACACGCCTATGACAGCCTTGCATTATTTTTGGTTTGCACTTTTATTAAAATCCGCTTAGGGCGCGGAAAGCCCTTTGGTTTGCACTCCTCAATTATTTTGGTTGTGCGTGTGCGTGCCTTGCGCACCAAATTGTGCGCGTGTGCTTTTGTGTCACCACTGAGGATGGGCCAGCAACTTGCGAGGGCATGTTGCCGTTCCTGGTTTTGTATGTGCTCAGGCTGCAGGCACTTCAGGCCGCCTGCCCACCCCCCAAGGTGTGTTCTATCGTACGCGGAAGCAGTGGTGTGTCTGTCCTCCACTGTCATGGTGTTCCGCCGCGTTCCGCACGTTTGATGGCGGGTCACCGAAATCGTTCAAAGGGGCTTTGGGAAAAGAAAGGCGCTCGCTGTCACACTCCTGCAAGCTAGGGCGGTTCCCTTGCCGTTGCTGCTGTGTGCCGCACGTGAGTGGTGGGGGGGGATAGATGTGTGCGTTTGAACCTCCCTTCCCTCTGAAGCTGCGATCGATGCAGCCGTTCACGTTCCCCAGAACGATCCGCGGCCGATGTCAGAATGTATCGCGCGCGAGCCCGAGACAGCACACATCTCCTAGGTCACTCACTCTCTCCTGTGCCGTCATTGACAAGCCATGGCTCTCGCTCGCGCTCTTGTTTTCGCTCTCCTGGCGTCGGCGGCGTGTGCCAAGCTGCTGAGGGGTTCGCAGGTGGGGCCTCCAACTGCCATTTCCGCCCCACCAGGCTGCTGTAGTGGCTACAGCCGACACAGAATGGCGGTGGTGCCATGGCGTTCCTGGTGCTACGGGGACCGGTGCTGCTGCGCTGTTCTGCCTACCGCTGTCACGACTGACACTGCTGCTGCTGCTTCTCCTGACGCTGTTGCCCCCCTTGTGCGTGTGTGTTATGTGTGTGTGCCCGCGACCAGCAGCGCCAGCGCCACCTGCAAGCCGTGCTACCCCCGTGCACCGCCGAGGCACAGCGCTGCGAGGCGGACGCGAAGTGTAAGGCCTGCGCGGCCGGGGCCAAGCTGCCAGCGGCGCCCGCTGGCGCCCAGGTGACCTGCGATGAGCTAGAGGCGTGGTTCGACGGGCTGGCATTTCCTGCGGGCTGCAACTACAAGGCGGCGGGCACGAATTTGGCGGCCGCCGTGTACTGCCTGTGAGTGCCCTGGTAGTGCCAGTGTGCTTGCTGTTACAGCGTGTGAGTAGCTGCAGACGCGTGGGCCGCAGACAGGGGTGGCTTGCATTTCGTCGATTCGCGTGGTTGACACGCATTGGCAAACACAGAATGCACCGACACATCGGCTGCGCAGCACACCATCCCTACGACCTGTGCGGATGCCAGCTGTGCGTCAGTCTCAGCAGCAGCGTTGCGCGTGTTGCACACAACCCTTGAAAAGCGCCGCCACTGCGTGCGCGAGCGAAGTACTACTACCGCTGCAAGAGTTCGTTTGCGCCTGTGCACGGGCGGCATCAGGCACTGGCCACTGAGTGCCAGAGTCGTGCGCAACACCCGGGTTTATCGCGCACCAACCAGGATCACCGCTGTTTGCTCTGATCAACAAGCCCTCCGCTGCTGTGTAGTCTGCTGGCCGCACTCAGCCGCTGCCAGTCCCCCTGTGTGGTTCCACCCACACTCACCCCGTGTACATGCGTTGTGTGCACTGGCGGCCACGCAGGTTTGACACCGCTGCCACGGCTGCAGGGCTGGCGGACTGCAAGGCGGGCGTCACCGCGGCACCAAGCACCGCCCCTTCCACCGCTCCCAGCACGGCTCCTACTGGCGCGCCCGCTGCTGCCTAAGGGCAGCTTGCCGTGTCATGAAACTGTGCATCATGGGCGGTATTTAGCCCAGCTGGTGCCTGCCATTCTGTGGCGGTGCTGTACAACCATGTTCCTAGGCTGTCAAGGTGCGGCTCGCACAGATCCGACCTTTTTTCGCATTCACATGTTTGGCCGGCAAGTTTTCCGCTCCCAGTTCGGCTGCAGCCGACAGCTGCTTCCAGCCACCTCCTGCCTCTCTCAGCTTGTGTTGCGTTAGCGCAGGCACGCCATGCACAGACGCGCTCTGACTTGGGCGTGGTGCACTGCGTGTGCTCACATGGTGTAGTAGTGCAGCGCACAGGGTTTCTGCCTGTGCCTGTCCCTATCTATCACACATCGCCACCTTCTGCGACACTGCATATGTACAGAAAATGAAGAAGGTTTTGTCGATCATTTGTGCGGGCCGGCGGTGTCATGCATACTTTTTTGAACTTGCGCCCTGCCCTTGCCCGCCTGGTGCGGCAGCTCATGTAGGGACTCAGCAAAGCGCCGCAGCCAATGCCAGATACTTCGAAGCATAATACTGTAGAACAGTACTGTGCAGTGTACATATTATCAGTATAGTACTGTACATGTACACAATATATGTATATGTAATCTAAACATAGACTTCACAGAACCGTTGCCAAAAAAGAGCGATATGCCGTGTATGGAGTGTGCATTGTAGCAAATGCACACCAATTGTGAAAATGAAAATGTCATCTCACCTTCCAATCCCCCCCATCAGAGGTCCTTGCTGGACTCATACTGCACATTGAGGTATGAGCACCAGTCATGTATGGGTGATCTCCTGGACAAAGTCAGCAGCTGCAGCAGCAGCAGCCAGCAGCGTTGCCGGTGGCGCGGTGACGCACAGCGCAGCAGCAGCAGCAGCAGCACCTGCCACCAGCCAGCTTGGAAACCAAAACTGTGTTCATTGCGCATGGACGGTCTGTCAATGGGCGCCATCTGCAAGGCCCGCTGCACCGCTTGCAGCAACCGAATAGGTGCACTTGCAGCACGGTCAGTGCTGCCGCAGCCGCCACGCTTAGAGCACCGGGCAGCAGCCGCCCTGCTCATGCTGCCGCATCCTGTGCGCCCACACTGCGACCGCCGCCGCCATGGCGACTCCGCCTCTACATCCGCCCCCCAGCAGCAACAGCACCCTCGCCGCCGCTGCCACGCATCCCGGCGCAACAAACCACACAGCCGAGCAGCGTCACTGCCGCCGCTGCCGCCGCCGCGGGCGCCCCCCCCCCCCATCGCTCTCCCCCCCGCTGCCATTCCCATCGCCGCCGCCATCACCGCCGCCGCCGCCGGCTTCGTCATCGTCGTCCACCTGGAGGGTGATGACGGTCCGCGCGGCGTTCACTTCGAGCAGCCCGAGCCCGGCGTACTCCTGCAGGCACGCGTCCAGCTGGGCGGCGGAGAAGCCGCGGCGCAGCGCCATGGCCTCGACTCGGGCGTAGTCCACGCTGGAGGCGCCCTCCGACGCTGCCGCGTCGCGGATGATGCTGTAGATGCGGGAGGTTGCGTCCTCGCGCGTGCTGCCGCCGCCACCGGGCCCGCCCTGAATGGGGTGGGGTGGGGGGGGGGGGGGGGGGGGGGGGGGGGGGTGTTGAGTGTTGTGGTCATGATTCAGAGGTACACCTGGTAGGATATTTGTGTGCGTTCGTGTGCATGTGCTGCCTGGCACGTGCGCCGGCCAGGAGCGTGGTGGCATGCATGGCATGGGCTCTTGCATGCCCACACACACATCCCCAGGAGAACGGTTTAGGGGGGATCTTGGGGGGGGGGGGGGGGGGGGAGGGGGGAGGGGGGGGGGGGGGATTACTACGCCGCGCTTGCTTACCGCAACTCACATGGTGTGATGGGCCACCTCTACTTCTGAAGTACTAGTACATGTCAACATGTATTGTACCACTAGCAATATAGATACAAGGGTACATGTGTACTTCAAAGCACATGGTATAAGACCCCCCGCCGAAATAGAACCCCCGATGTTAGCGACGGCCAATGCTTGGCGACGCCACCGGGGCGTCATACACACCGGTACCTACGGTACCGGCAGACGTCAGACCGCCTTATAGCACACCCGCACTGCGCCACACATCAATACTTCTGAAGTAAATACATAGAAGTACGTGTACAGTAAGCGCCATACGGTGAAAACTTGATGCGCTTCTGAACCATTCAAATATCACGAAGTACTTGAAGTATACACACACGGTAAACGGTGCACGGTGAATAGTGCCTGCATTTGTGCGCTTCTGAACCATCACTGCATGAACTCGCAGCAGGAAATATGTGAGCAGCACACACTGCCCAGCACCTGAGGCGAAGCCAGCTCCAGCAGACCGCCAGCCACCCACACCCAGCTGCTGCCATGCAGGTGCACCGCAGTCCAAAAAACAATTTTGAAATAAAGGTTTTCCCATCTTGGTTGGAAAGGCAGTGCTGAGGTTGTGGTGGTATTCATGTGCCCTGTAGTATCCATGCGTAACTTCAACTTAAAGTTCAACTTACACTTCAACTATCATGCACGGGCCTGCGCCCATGCGCTGCCCCCAATTGCCTTTTAACGTGGTTACACCGTCAGGAATGTGGTAAACGACAGGAGTGCCACACAAGCCGACATGGCGAATTTCCCACCAGTGCCCACTCCTGCGGTCATGCTGCCACATTCAAGTAGTCCACTGCAGCACTGACTTCGATGACTACACACGGTGGCCCTAAAAGAACCCCCCCCCCGCAATGAGTTGTGCCCGCACCTATAGCAAGCGCCAGGGTGATATATTTTTGCTGCGGCAACATGCTAAGCCTACATCAAAGAGCGCAGTGCGTGAGCATTGCCATCGTTGCTGGCAACAGCGGAGAGCATGTGTGGTCGTGCTTTTCCCGGTCATGCGCACGCTGTGTGCACAGGGCTTTCCGCGCCCTAGGCGCAGTTCAATAGAAGTGTTTTCCGATACTAAATATTTATACCGGTATTTCAGAAGGGCTTTCAGAGAAACCTACTGTACTCCATTGGGCAAGTCCAACAAAGTAACTTGCACGGGTAAGCTTCGGAACTGGCCGATTCCAGCTGCAAGTAGGGACAGTTGCGCGTGTCCTGGCTGCATTCGTACTCCGTTGTCACGCGCAAGGCCTTGCGCAGGCACCGCCACGCAGCCTGTTTCGAACCGTGAGCCTGTCCACGGCGGCTGCCGGAAACACTTCTTGCAGTAGCAGGCTGCATGGTGAAGCGCCTGGCAACGTGTGCGCCCAGGTGGTTGGCTTGCAATTTTGGTGTACTTCAGGAGTATATTCTAGCGAAAATTTGTACATATACTAGCTAGATTGTAGTTTATAAAAACTTCGCGGCATCAAGTTTGCTAAGGCCAACACGCGCGTACACAAATGTATGTCTATTCTCATATACTAGCAGGGGCGATAAACTCTGGGTTCCCCTGCCACACCACTTGGGTAGGGGCTTTGCAAGGGCTGACAGAGCAATTTACCGAACTTGCGCACTACAACAGTACTTCAGAGGTCTACATACATGGTATACATACACCCCTATAGTCAGCAGCTGTCGTGTGCCCCCCCCCTCTTGAGGACCTATCACACACAGGTCCCCCAGGAACGCCTACGAATTCTCGCTGCCGCCGCTGAAAACCCAAACCACATACTTCTAGAAGTGGTTCGAAGTATTTACTTCAAAAGTACACGCATGCACATGATACTTCGAAGTATATACACATGGTACATTGAAAAACGAACCGCTCTACTTCACAGTTATCACCCCGCGCACCCAGCAAATTGCCATGCACCGTACGCCCACAGGTCCCCCAGGAACGCCTCCGCACTGTTTTCATTGCCGCCGCCAAACACGCTTACTCCGGGGGTACTTCAGCAGCATGTATGTTGTGAAGTATGCTTATGTGTGTTAACAGCCCATGTAGGTCCCCCCCGCCCCGCAAATTGCAACGCACCGTACGCCCACAGGTCCCCCAGGAACGCCTCCGCATTATTCTCGTTGTCGCCGCCGAAGACGGCGAGCCGCGTCCCGCCGCTGAAGGGCGTCATGGAGAACTTCCAGCGCGCCTGCGGCGTGCCTTTCGCGCCTCCCACGTCCAGCTGCGTCCACACAAAGCCCGTGTTTGTGATGCGCAGCGCCCACAGGTCGCTCAGGTACTCGTTCTGGTCCTCCAGAGCACTCGGGTGCGTCACATAGTCAATGCTGCCCCCCGGGGGGGAGGGGGGAGGGGAGGGGGAAAGGGGGGGGAAGGCATAGGTGGTGAGTGCCTCCGCCGGCCGGCGCTGATGTTAGGGTTAGGGTTAGGGTTAGGAAAGGCGGGGGGCGAGTGATGAGTGCCCCTGCTTGCCGGTGCTGATGTGGCGGGAGTGGGTGCTTCAGAGGGTATTGAAGTTTGTGTATTGGTCATGGAGACATGAATGCATGTGTTTGGGGCGGTGGGTGTGAAGTGCCGTTGCGGCGTGTGCTGGTGAAGTGGGGAGGGGGGCTGGTGGCATGGCGTGGTGAGAGGCGTGGCGCGCATGCGGCAGCTGCCGGTGCTGGGGCAGGTGTGGCAGTGTGATGGAAATCATGGTGCTGCTGCTGCTTGTGCATGTGCTGCCGCCAGTTTGGACCACAACTGTGTAAGCACTGGAACCACACCTTGCGTACACATGGAATACATGAAAAAGCAAACGTGCGGTGACTCAGCTGCAGTGAATGCGCGCTGGTGCTGCAGTTACATCGTGGTGTGATTGAATGGCGGCCGCTAAGCCGCGCTCTGGTGGTGTGTGTGCACACCAGTGGTTGTGCTGCACCAAGTGAATACTTGATGTAGGACTTGAAGTAAGGCTACGTGAGTGCATAACAAGAGTACTACATGAGTGTATATATGCTGTGGCATGCGACAGCACTACAGATGCTTTTCAAAAGGCCACATGCGCCTGAGCTGATGACCAAAACCTAGTACTGCATGTGACACTGCTGTCACTGCTATAATGGGACCATAATGGGAGCAGGCCCAGGTTCGCATGTTCACAGGCGGGCCGATGCGCGCAGTACCACGGGGCAGCCCTCACTGCACCTGTCTGCTGTAAAGCTTTCGGTCATGCGAGCATGACTGAGGTCAATGACTTCCACTACATCGTGTGTCACAATGTCGGGACCCGCCCTATGCCATCAATGCACAGTGTGGCACACACACTGCACTGCAAGCGACGCAGACAAGGCCGTTCAAGCACGCCTGTCTCAGGACGCCAGTCAGGCGCGCACACCTAACCAAACCATTGAGGTTGAAGGCAGCGTGGCAGCACCGGTCTGTCTATTAGGAATGCACCAGCGCTTTGGAAACAACCTTGCAGCACAGCGACGCGCGAGACACTTGCGCTTGCGGCGCTGCAGCCTGCCCGCAGATTCGAGCAGATGCACGGGACATGCGGATTGTGGCCTCACCCTTTGCCCCCAAACATCACTATGCGCTTCTCCATCTGGACAGCGCCCGCAGCGGAGTCGTACACAGGAAGCCACATGGTGTCCATGCCACCCTGCTTGCGGCAATAGGGCACCGCGGCCGCGGCGGTGGTGCTGGTCAGAGCCTGCTCCCTCTCCGCCTCTGCTGCCTTCTTCAATGCATGGTGGTGCCCCCCGCACACCGCCCTGGCGCAAGCCAGCACGGCCAGCGGTTTCCACAGCATCGCCCGCATGACGTCTGCTGTCTCTTCCTGTTGGCGTCTCGCCACCGCCACCACCACCCCGCAAGTGCCCGCGTGACGAGACTGTTGGATCCTGCACAGTTCGAATTGCGCCCCCTCAAATTGCGCCACCCACGTTGCGCCTTCAAGCCCTCTTCCCCCTCTGCGCGTCAGATCTGTGGATCACTCAGTGAAGAAACAAGCACACACACACACACATACACAACCACATCCCACCGTCACCACCACCCACCCTGCAGCCATGAAGACCACCATCGTGATCGCCGCTGCCCTCGCCGCCTCAACGGCTGAGGCCTTCGTGGCCGCTCCCACCGCACGAAGTGAGTGCAACACGGCTCTCCCGCTCCCTAGCAAAACCTCCACGCACATACGTTGCACCTTTGCAACAGCCAGTCGCTATCCCTCCCGCAGTGCCAGCCTGCCGTCGCCCTCACGGAGCGGACAGGCCGCCTCGGCCTGCCTGGGCGCAGCGACTGCTCATTGCAACGCAGCTAGTGTTCGCTGGCTGCCCGAAAGGCGCCGGCACCGGCCGCAAATCCAGGACGTACTCTTGGATTCTGGTGTGTGTGTCATGTTTTAGCCTGACACGCAGCTCTTGCGTCCGCACCCCCCACGCGCATGCCTTCTCGTGCTCACGCAGCCACCGTCACCACCATGTCTGCGCAGCACGTCAGCAGGCGCGCGTTTGCGGGGCAGGCGGCCGTCGCCGTGATTGGTGAGCTCTCCCCCCCGCCGCACCCAAAGTTCAAGCTGCGCTGTCAGAACACAACTCGCCCGCACCTGACTGCCACCAGTCTTGGCGGGCTTTGCTTGTCAAGCCTGGCAGCCTGGCGATGCGTGGTGTTGCCAGGGTATGGGGTTGGAGATTGGAATCTGCGCGCCAGCGGGAGCGCTGGCTGCGGGGGGCAGTCAGGCGCCCATGAACTGTGTGCCGTGAGCGGGGTGGGTGGCTTCTGCCATGAACTGGTCGGCGGGCGCCAGCGGATCTTGGGTTTGCGACGGTGGCGCCGGGGCGACTCGTGCTGCAGCCTCTCCTGCAGTCCATGTTTCGAGCTGCCGATGTGGAACCCAGGCGCCAGGAAACGCGCGGAAGCCTGGCTGGTGCTGAAACAGAGGGCCACGGCAGCTTCCCGCTGCCAGGCGCAGTGCCTGCTCAGCACTTTTTTTGGGCGAACGTGCAGTGTGCATGTTTTACAGTGCAAGGGGAGGCGTTGGTAGCAGAGTGTACCAAGCTCACAAGCTCTCTTTATCTTGTTGCTGCTAGAATCGCTTCATGTACAGACCCCTGGTACTTTGGCCACGCTCCAGGTTCGCTGACATGTGGGTACCGGCTCTGCTTGCCGCCGTGTGTGTGCAGGCGCCACGGCGTTCTCACAGGCCGCTTCCGCCGCCAAGTACTTTGGCGACAAGGTATGTGCCGTCGCATAAGCACTGCTGCGCAGCGCATGTGGTTGCAGTCATGGAAAATGGTGCAGCTGTCCCAGCTCTGAGCACGTTTACAGCCTGGCGCCGCTGCCGCCCATCCACAATTTTTGGCATCACCGTGACTGATGTCGCACCAATACGCGCCAAATTTTTTAGCTCTGTACATAATTTACGGGCTTAAATTGGATGTTAAGTAGAGACGCTTTTTTCCCGTCGCTCTTGGTCCACGTGCCATGACTGGCAGCCGCAGTGATCACACCAAGATGCAAAAAATACTGCTGCATGGACGAAATGTGCAACTCACACCGTGCCAAAAATTTGGGCAGTTGTGCATGTTTGTATGTCCATGCCGCACATGTGATTTACACGGTGCTGGGTGTTACCTATTTTGTAACTTGCGTTTGCAGAACGACTACCCTGAGGTGGTGACCCCCGAGGCGGCTGTCAAGGACGAGGCGGCGTACGGCTCTGCTGAGGTGCGCGCGTGCTTCACTGCCGCCACTTTCAAAACTCTCCTGGCCATGCCGCATTTAGCAGCACTGCATCGCTCATTTTGTACAGTCAGTCGGGCACTGGGCGAGCACCCATGGTGAACTGCACGCCCTTCACGTGTGCAAATTTTTCTAGGCAAAAGTGCTGTCTTGTTTTTAGGCGCGTGCCCATGTTATACACCATGGTTTGAAGTGCAAGTGTTGAAGCTGACCTGGGCGCTCCCCGTGGTCTCTCTCTGCCCGCGATGCCGCCGCCTTGCGCACAGACCAAGTTGGCCGTGAGCACGATCCGCTCCTACAAGACGGCGGTTGGCGACTTGAAGGCGACCCTGCAGAAGGACAACCAGGTGCGCACGCAGCAACACTCACCGCTCAGGTGAACCACCCATGAAACTCACAACTACTACGTGGGTGGAGAAACGCAACCTCGACGCTTACCTGACTAGAACACAGGACCCTTGCACGCGACACCTACTGGTCAGAATGCCTACAATAGGTAAGCAGTGGTTTCCATGGCAACCAGCATGTTAAGACGATCCGCTCGTACAAAGGCGAAGGCGACCCTTCAGAAGGACAGCCAGGTGTGTGCACCGCGCCTGACACCACTCAGTAGAAATACTTCTGAAATACTCGGAATTACCTGGGTGGACACAGCACAGCCATTGAGGCCCAACTGAGTAGGGTTCTACAACAGCCTTGTGTGCGACCGCTTCTCGGAATCCCTAGGTGAGGAAAATGGTTTCAGGCCAAGAAGTATTTGAAATCAGACGTGTCTTGTTTGGTGCATTCCGCCAAGAGAGGTGCAGCTGTTGCATTTCTGCGGCGTTTACCATACGTATAGGGTGTGCGACCTAAACGCAACTATGCAGTAGGACAGCTATGTGCGCGCGCTGCGCCTTGACACTACTCAGTATAACTATTCAGACCTACCTGGGTGGAAGACGACGACCCTTGCACGGAACACCTACTGTAGTCAGAATGCCCAGGTAAAAATGCCTAGGTAAAAAAATGTGTGTTTAGACTGAGCAAAAAAAAAATAAGACGTGTCTTATTTGCGGTGTTCTGCCAGGGTGCAGCTGTTGCATTTTGCTGGCATGTGCCATACGGAGCGGGGCCTTGGTGTGCCGCCGCGTGCGGTCACGTTTCGGCATGCAAGTCACGGGTGCGCTGTGCTGCTAGTCAAGCTGACGCTCACGGTCGACAGTTGCGAGGACATCATCCCCAGCGCTTTAACCGCTTCAACAATGACAGCGGTGTTGGTGCCGTACCACGTTTCTCTGATGTGGCACATTTTTGTCATCACGTGTATACATGTTTGTTTGTTTCATATGGATCCGCTTTTTTTCTTAGGAAGGTGTCCGGTGTTTTTAGCATTTTTGGTCGCACATAGCGTGTATTTTCTTGTTCTACGCTTCGGCCCATCACCGACCAACCACTTGCTGTTGCCGCGCTGTGGACGGCACCTCCGCCCACGCGCACGCCCCCCAGCAGACATCTGTTGAGCAGTCAACAAATTTGCCAAAGTTGGGCAGAAAGTCGCTCCTGCTGGGATTGCGCTTACCCCTTTTTGTTGACGTGCCCGCGCGCCCCACCGTCAGGCGCACATCCGTGCCGTGTTTTTTTCTCGGCGTCGAATTTTGCTGCATTTTCGGCACCTAAAAAAGTACGACAGGTGTATTGCCTCTAGATGAGTTGTCATACTTGAAGTATGTGTGTGGGGAGACCTAAAGTTTATCGCTCCCAGACGAGTTTTCATGTATGTGTACTTGGAAGTACATGCATGAACACACTGTAGCGCTTGAAATGCTGGTACTGTACGCCCTGGCTCTTCACCAACCACTTACTGTTGACGTGCTGTGGTTGAGCTGGCCCGCGTGCGTCACCTCCAGGCGGCCATCCGTGCCGTGTTTCTTTTTCTGCATCAAAATTTTTTTGGCGCGCGGCCCGTTACCAACCGCTTGCTGTTGCTGCGCTGTGGGTGACGCTCCCGCCCCGCGTGCTTTACCTCCAGGCAGACATCCGCGCGGCGCTGAAGAAGCGCTTGCTGCATTGTATGACATGCTTCGAAGTGTTTCTGGCACATGGCTCTCAAATGTGTTTTTGGTCGTTGTTGTTGATGCGGTGTGTGACTCTTAGGCTGACATCCGCGCTGCGCTCAAGAAGAGTCTGGACCTGTCCAAGCTGCGCGAGGCGCTCAACACGGCGGGCTCGGCCTTTGACGAGGACAGCCAGCGCGGACTGGACCGCATCACGCGCCTGATCCTGCAGGTGAGGCCTTGTTATGCACATCTATGTATACATGTATACTACTGTAGTATATACATGTGCATATGTATACTGAAGTATGTTCAAAGTATTTTCATAAGGTATACAACGGCCTGCCGTTGACGAGGACAGCCAGAGCGGACTGGACCGCACGCATCGCGCGCCTCGTCCTGCAGGGGAGGCCTGGCGTTATGCATATACTATACCATACACTCCCTCCGAAGTATTGGTGTCAAAGTAGAAATTCTAAGTCTTATATATAGTGTGAAGCACGCGACGGCTGGGGTGCATTTATGGAGCTTAATGTGTGCGATGTTGGCGGGTTTGGTTTTGAGGTGGGTGCTCAGTAGCTGGAGGGCATGTAAATTTTACACAACTTTGTTATACTGCACGCATCAGTCAGCATATTTCCACACCCCGAACGCTATGCATGGGGTACATGTGCATGGTGTGTGTAACGCGTTTCTTTTGTGAGTGTACATGCAACAGTACGCCATACACACAGGTATGGAGGACCTACGGTCATGTATGACACACATACATGTAGATATGTTGCGGGGTTGTGCATGTGACACAGCCAAGTGCTAGCATCAAAAAAATATTTTTATAGTGTGCATGCAACACAAGTGTCTGCCATCAGGTTACACCTGCTCAGATGGTATGGATGTGCTTTGAAGCTGATGCATGTCTACAAGCAATGCAAACGATGATTTCCCAACTTTCTTTAAAATAGCAATGTGGACATTATTTCCCAATTTCGATCAAGGTGGCTGTCACCCACCCACCGCGGACTTCATGATGGCCGCCTTTGGTGGCTGCACACACGCAGGCTGAAGTCATGCAGTCAGGCTGTTTTTGGCAGGCACTTGTGGGGTGAGCAGCAGCAAGTACTTCTGAAGTACTTCTCAGAAGACGTCATGCAGTCAGGCTGTTTTTTAGCAGGCGCTTGTAGGGTGAGCCGCAGCAAGTACTTCGGAGTAGGTGAAAACCGTGGCTCGTGTGTGGGCACTGACTCCGCAGGTACTTGGACGAAATGCCAGCCTGGTGAGCGGTTTCATGATGGGGGCGAATGATTTGCGCGTTTGCGCATACTGCATACATACCATAGTGCACTGTACGAAGCGCCGGCATTTGATGTGCAAGGTGTCCTGTAAAGTAATGATAGCACTTGCATCAATTTTATGGTGCCACTTGTGCCAACAGGATCCCTGTGCTCAGCAGCCTCCTGCCGCTCACGCTGCTGCTGCCTGCACATGGCTGCTGCCTGCACACTGCTGCGACACAACCGCACTGCAGGACGCGGTTGAGTTGGACGAGGCCTCCAAGCTGAAGGCCGGCACCGCCCGCAACCAGCGCCGCATCGACCTCATGACCACCAAGCTGGAGAAGCTGGTGAGCAGCCTTGCACAAAGATGCATACCACTGAAGTATTTGCGGATGATGCATGGCATGTATACTGTGTACATGCACCGCAAGAACGCTTCACAAAAGACAAAACATTGCAAACATGTCCGCGTATGGCGTATGTGGATGGTATTCAGTGCGCCTGCACTGCACCTTATTGCACTGAGTCAGAACCAGTCTTTTCTTGGTGTAAAGTGTGCCTGCTGACTGTTTAGTTGTGCATCCCTCCTGGTGAGCGCGGCGGCATGTCCGGCGCACATCCACACCTCCACAGTGCACATGTATATACTTCTTCGCAGTACGGCCCTCAACTGGGCACTTTATTGGGCAAGTGGCTGCCCTGCTTGTGGCTGCGCGTGGCGCGTGCGCCGCCGCCACCGGGCCGGCCGCAACCTGCCCTCGCTCGCCGTGCGCTGCGGTGCCTAATCAGCAGCGGCAACCACAAACTTCTGCAATGAAACAACGCGCCGCAGCTGCGCAGCAGAACAAGCGCCACTGCAGTGGTCCGGCCCATTCATCGAAACGCCCGTGCTGCTCCTGCTCTGCGTCACCCTTTTGTTTCTCTTGCCCCCCGCAGTCTGGCCAGTTCGACGAGATGCTCAAGTTCTTCTAAGCGCATGCCCGTGCAGCGTACGACCTTGAAACGGCGCTGGCTTGCCCACTGCGGCGCTCACAAGTTGCCGCTGCGGCGGCTGGCGCTGGCGCCTGCAGCACGGCCAGCGGCAGCGCGCCCCTGGCGGGAGAGGAGGGAGGTGCTGCCGTGCTGAGCTAGACGTGCTCAGCAGCAGGCGTGGCTGGTGTTCGCTCTCCAGTGCTCAGCAGAGCGAGGCGCGCTCACTGTGGTTGAAATTTCGAGAAGGGGTAGCGCCTGCTAGCGCTGAGCAGCGCACGCAACGGCGGCAGGTGGGCTGGACGCCAGACCTTGGTGGTGGTGCCGCCGCTGCCGCGCATAAACACACACAGAAGAAGCCTGGCGCGCAGAACCCAAACATAAGAAATAAAATGTTGCTAGCACGTCGTTAGACATTAATGCCCCTGATGGCCTGGGGGCGAGCCTCCCCCCCCCCCCACACACACCACCCTTTCCCTCTATGAACAAATTGAAAGTGCAGACGGCTATAATTTTGGTGGGCGCGCGCGATGTGTGTGTCGCTGCTTGTGCTACGGGCCACTGGCATATGACGTGCGCACAGGATGAACATCAAGTCGCCACGCGCACTGCAATGCTGACTACACTTTTGGTGGGCACGCGCGATGTGGCGTTGCTGCTTGTGCTGCGAGCCAGTGGCACATGGCGCGCGCACTGGGTGAACATGGGTGCCACGCTGCACTTGCACGCGTGACATTGCGGTGGGCAGAACACCAACGCCCTGCTTCTCTCACACGCACGGGAAGTAATGATGAATTAAATAAGGTGTCACATGGTCATCCACTGGGGGCCGTGGACATGGGATGTTAGAGCGACCGGCGCCCCTACGCCAGTAAGGTGCTCTACCACTGTTGCGAGGAGTAACGCCGCTGCAATGGGGAGCCTATGACAAAAGGTTGCGAGGAGTAATGCCGCTGCAATGGGGAGCCTATGACAAAAGGGCCTGTCGTGGTGTTGCCCGGGCTAGCAACATGAAGGTGCATGGCTTTGGCAGAGGTGTGCGCCGGCGCCCACAATTGGCAGTGCGCACTGGTGGCGTTAGGCAAGGCTGGCCTCCACAAGACCCCCCCTCACCGCCTACACCAGGGCCATTCCCCAGCACCCACTTGTACACCACTGAATGCTCAGAGCAGCCATTGCTTCCGCAAGTGCTGACCTTGCGAAACCTGGCACGCGAGGCACAACTTGAAGTTGCATGCCCCAACTTCAACACGATGTGCCCTGCTGTGCGCGCCCATGACTGCCAAGCACACCCCACCCGCCGCAACAACCACGCTTTCCTGCCCAAAGCAGCTGCGCCACAGCTGTGGCGCCAGGCACGGTATTAAGGCAGGAGGTCTGGCAGGGCACCGCAGCGGTGAAGGGTGTGATCCGTGAGTGCCGCCGCAGGCAGCGTGTGCTGTCATTGAGCGTGCTGCGCGAGCTTCTGGCGCACCACCTGCTCCATCTGGCCAGCATGGTAGAAGCCCTCGAAGCGGTGGATTTCTTGGCCGTCCTGCGGGCGCGTGTGTGGTGGCGCGAGCAGCGTCAGCAGTGCGGGGCGGGGGGGGTACAGCGTGAGAAACGGCTGGACGCGCACTCTCCGGTAGTGTATGCCGGGGTGTACGCGCATGCGATCATGTAAAACATGTGCGTCGGGCATGCCGGGGTATGCTGGGCACTTCACAGCGTACTGAGCACAGATTGCTCTTGGTACGCACTGTGTGAACCTACAAAAGGGTTCCGTGTACAGCAGAACACACTTTGCAGAGCTGGGCAGGGTTCACAGTGGTTTTGCAAGCCATGCCTATACAAATACATATCATATGTATGTATGGTTCGTGTGTGCCGGGGAAAGAGAGCACACAATCAGCACACACCTCATCAATACGCGTGCTTGTGTGTGGCGAACATCTGCAGTCCAACATACCGACGCTCCAGACCTACATGCCCTGCCGATCAAGTGCCAGCTTTGCAAAAAAAACAAAGTGAAACATTATCACATCTACATACATTTGGCAACCAAGAGGCGGACATGTGCTTTCTGCACACACGTACACACACGTGTTACAGAAAGCATTCACTGTAGAAGGGCAGGGGTCGGTGTGTCTGACACACCCGATGCCATGACAGGCGAAAACCAGACAAGCAAATGCCAAATGCAATGCCTGGCAACAATAACTCGTTAACTCTTGATAAGGACTGCATTTCTTCCTGTGCAAATTGTAGCATGGGCTATGCATGCATGCCACAGCAACACTTTGCAGCAACTGAGTATCGTGGCCATGTCTACCGCTCCCACGCAGCCGTCAAGCGTGTTACACCTTCCTGGACTGCTGGCAGGCAACGACCCGTCACCCCACCAAGTTTCGACAGCCACATTCGAATCTTTAGCAGCGCCAACTCTTGGCCTGCGACGCGACACTTATGCGCACGTGAAGTGCTTGCAGCATGCACACCACTGCTGGTCTAAGTCTGTTGAAATGGCTGTGGCCGTTCACGACAGCCAACCCTGTCAATACCGGTATCAGTACCGGTGCCAGTACTGAAAAAACGTGTCGGTACGAGTATTTCAACCATACTACCGGTATGGGTACCCGTTTGCACTGCAGTGTTGACAATCTCTGCGCGACAGTAACTGTCCATCAGCGCTGCACGACGCGCACCTTGAAGAGTATGCACGTGGGCAGGCCCTGCACCCTCAGCCTTGACGCCAGCTCAGGGTACTTGTCGCTATCCACCTTGGCCACCTGCAGCTCACCCTTCATCTGGGCTCCCAGCCGCTCCAGTTCCGGCGCCAGCATTTGGCAGGGACCGCACCCTGAGCGGCAGCAAGGGGGGGGGGGGTGCATGGTGCATATTAGGTGGCGCAAGAGCGGTTGTGGAGGTGCTGCACCGAGCACCAGTTAGCTGTAGGTTGTGTCGTGTGGAGGTGAGGTGCACCGGTGGGTATTGTGGGCAGGCCGATGCACCTAGCAGCACTTGGGAGGCCAGGAGGACGAAGAGTCTGAATTTAAATGAGTCAGGTGTGTCACGAAGTTGAAGTGAAGTGGAGGCGCTGCACAAGCACAGGGTGCTGTCAAGCGTGAGCCGCGGCATCCCGCACTCACATACTGCGTAGACGTCCAGCAGCAGCGGCGTGTCGATTTTTGCGATCATGTCGTCAAGGTTCTTGAAGGTCTGCTTCTTGGCTTGAAGGGCTGTGGCTGCTGGTGTGGACTGCGCACATGGTGATGGCACGAACCCCAGCACCGCCTGCTGCGCCAGCAGAGCCAGGCATAGCAGCAACGGCAGCAGCAGAACTCCACACCTACATGCCATGGTGCGTGCTGGTCACTGGTGCGGAGCTCGGGCTGCAGCGCTGTGTGCACAGAATTCGAATTTTTGAGGATCCTGCACTTGTTTCCGCCAGGAACTATCCCGTTTTTGGCCCAAATTTGGGCCCAGCTCTGGAGCTCAAACTCACGTGATCACAGCGCTTAGCTAGTAGCAGCGAGGAGCACCCGGCGACGCCAGCACAGCCGGCGAGCAGGAGCAGGAGCAGTGCTGGCGTCTTGCGGGCAACCTCCCTAACTGTGCGGGAACGCGGCGCACAGCTGCCCCCCTGACGGGGCAGCCCCCCCGGGGCGCGATGGACTCAAGATTTTTGGTTATTCGTCATGGGGCGGCTCAGCATCAGGTGGTGCTGTACCCTGGCATCAGCCCAGTGGAGCTCAGCAGGCTGCTCAAGGTGAGCGTTTCCCCGTTTCCATGGGGTGTGGCGGCACGTGTTGGCGCCCTGCGTGGCCTGGGGCCAGCGTGCTGCACGCTTTCTCTGGCGGCTCACCAAGCAGTAGCAGTGGTGGCTCCTGCCGACGGGTGTTTGTTGCTGCCTGTTGGCGCTTGTCCTCTGTGCTGGCATTCCCAAGTTGCTGGCGGCAGTGGTCGGTGGTGTTTTCTCCGAGCCTGGCTCTCAGCACGACCCGGTCACTTGCCCGTCTGTGTGTTGCTTGTCTTAAAAACCGCTTTTCAATGGCCCAACTGCAACTTGGGCGTGTGTGTGCCCGCAATCCAAACACTCCCACCCCGCAACGCACACCAGGTGCGCTAACCACCACCTCAATGACCCCCTAACTACCACCCACGCTGACATGCCGCTGTGCCGGCAGTTGCTTGCCACAAGCGCGCCCAGCACACCCACTTTCTGCACACACCACCCGCGCGCGCCACGGCACCGCGCACCTGACCTCGGCATCGCCCACACCTGCCCTGCAGCTGGTCCCCCCAGCTGCTTACCACTAGGCACCTCAACCCCTGCCCCCCCCCCCCCCCCCCCCGCCACTGGGCAGGCCGCCTACCACCTGCGTGACCAGCACGTGGTGGGCCTGCAGCACCTGGACAGCAGGGTGGTGGTGCCGCTGAGCATGGCGTGCCGCGCACCGCAGGTCATCGCGCAGGGCACGTTTGGCCTGCTCCTGTGCGACAGGGAGATTGAGTGGGAAGTGGACACCGCGGCGCACGCACGGCAGGTGCGCGCCCCTGCACCTCCTACAAAAGGCTTGCCTGCTCGCATTTTTTGCGTCGCACACCGCCACCCGGTGGCCGTCGCAACGGGAGACGGCTAACGGGTTGAAAGGCGTGCGGAGCGTGCGAGTGGACGGCCCTGGTCGCTGCAGGATGTACCGCCGTCTGGAGTCCCTGCCTCGCAGCGCGGAAGTGTTGGCGCTGTCGTGCGTGCAGCTGACACACTGTGGCGGCGTCAGCAGATGCGGTCAGCCAGCGCCTCCTTGGCCAGGCCGCAGCACGGCGTGCGCATGTCGGGTATGAGCTCGCGGCGCCATTAGCAATGCATGGGGCTGTGGACAGCTTGGCTTGAGCAAGGCTCGGCACGGGCATGGTGCTTTGTGCGACTGCTCGTCGGTCACGCTGCCAGCCGAATGCAGACGCCAGAGCCACAAGTCATGTGCGCCCCACTTCCTGCAGCAGCAAACCCACAACGCCAGCAGCGCAGCTGCAGCTTTTGAGCGGCTCGCGCGACCGCACCCACGCTGCGCACGCCGCTGCTTCTCTCTGCGCTGCACACCACCAGCAGCCGCAACAAAAGCTACTCTACAATCTTACACACACATACAGTGCACTCGCGATTTAACGCGGGGTGGTGTCACCCCCTGGCACCCCGCACTAAAGCAAGACCCGCACTAAATCAAATACGACATTGTGTATCGTTGATATAGAATCATGTGTCTGTGACAGGTCTCTGGACCCCGCACTTGCCCGCATACCGCGCTGAATCAAAGCGAACTAAATCACGAGTGCACTGTATAATAAAACTATATAAAATTTCACACTGCTGCGCGGTCCGCCCCCGGCAGCAGCAGGATGCGGTGCTGGGCGGCGCGGCGGCGGCAGCGCGCAACCGTGCCGCCTCGGACTGGTCGCGGCGCGCGAGCGCAGGCGCCGAGTGCTCCGGCGGCAGCCAAGACGATGAAAATGATGACGAAAACGACGACGACGAAGATGACGAAGAGGGCCTCGGACCCAGCGCCGCGGCCGCCGCAGCCGCCGCTGCGGCTGCGCAGGACC
>JAULBY010018643.1:0-19701 GCA_032358315.1 Ophiocytium majus
TGTTGCGTGTGCTCAGCAGCAAGTGTGCATAGGCAACTGTGTGACTGCTCAGCAGCAGCTATGAATGCCAGACTGCTACAAACTTTGTCAGGTAGTAAGCGTGCATGCTGTCTGGTTCGGGAGTACAAAGCACTTAAAACCGTTAACGCAAAGCTGGTGAGGCAAAGCTGAGCAAAGCTGCTACAGCTGTAGCAACCAACCACCAAGAGTACCTGCCGCAGTGGCAGTGAGCATATGTGTGCTCAGCAGCTGAGACGAAGCCGCTAGCCTGCAATCCTTGTCACAAGCTGCAACAGGGTTGTGAAGTTACCCCCACCCTCTACACGTCGCCACCCTCCCGCGCCCCCATTGCAACGCACTCGCATGGGCACCCGGCCGCATGAAATTCGTGTGCACCCGCGGAACTAAATGAGCCCGCGACAGCTTGGCATGTCCGCGATGTCCACTCCCCCCACATGCACCCATTTTTCACCGCGAACAGCGCCATGTCGGGCCACCACGTGCGGTCCTCCACAAGCGCCGCCGCGCCACAGGAGGGCCAGTCCGCGCCGTGCCGCAGCAGCCAGAGCAAGCGTGCCTGCCAGTGCCGTGAGCTGCTGAACGCGTGCACCACGTGCTGCGCACGCTCCTCCCGTGTCCCCCACGCCAGCAGCCCCTCCCGCCAAAGCCATTCCAGCTGCGCCAGCGGCAGGCGGGCCTCCCGCAGGGCCGCCCTGGCAACTTCGTCGGCGTTGAACGGGCAGCCGGCCGTGTGCAGCCACTGCAGCAGCACCAGGTGGCCGGCGTGGGCCGCGGCTGTCACGGTCGACTCCGCCCACTCGTGAGAGCGCGAACGCAGAAAGTCGATCACGTGCCGGTGGCCGCTGCGCGCGGCGGCGTCCACGACGCTGTACCCGCACAATTGGCGCTCACCAGTAGCGGCATCGTTGATGTAGGTGGGATCGGCAAAACACGCCGTGAACGCCTCAAAATGCTCCTGGGGGGCCTTGCTGGGGCTCGCCATGATGGGCCCGAAGAGAGAGGGCGCGCAGCGCAGGAGCCACTCCAGTGTGGGTACGTGGCCAGCCTGGGCGGCCCTGCTGCACAGCCCTGTTGAGTACCAGGCCGGCCACTCGTCTTTCGGCATCTGCGCCATGGTGCGCGCGCAAGGGGGAAAACACAAGGAATCAGTGTGAGTGGGGGCACACAAGGCACACACATCAGGAGCCATACCTGCTGCTGAGCAACGCGGCACACTTTCTCAGAAGCACATGCGGCACACGTGCTGCTGAGCACACATGCAGCACACCTGCACAGATCGTCTCAGTTTACGCACAGGCTCCTGGGGTGTGTTGTCACTCTGCTCTGTGGTGGCAGCTTCTGCCACCAACGTAAACACCACTGCAGTATCAATCTTCTGCTAGCCTAAGGCTGGTGCCACAGCCGCAGCAGCACGCGCCTCTGCCTCACCTGCTGTGCCAGCCACACGAGCACCGTCCCGCAATCGCCGCCACTGTCGCCGGCAAAGCGGGCCCGTGCCACAGCCTCAGTGCCCACCAGCATCCATTCATGTATACTGCTGCTGTTTGCGGTGCCGCAGCATAGGAGGCGGAGCACGTCCCGCAGCAGCGCCACATTGCAGCAGCACGCAGCGCCGACCAGCAGGTGCATGTCTGGCCGCAGCCCTGCCTCAATGGCAGTGTCCACCATCTCCGTGGAGCAGGAGGCGCCAATGGCGCGCTGGGCTTCAAACGTGGTCAGCAAGCGGCCGCTCACGCCACACTGTATCGCCATGCGGAGGCGCGCCAGAGACTCGGCGCCGGCCGACGCTTGTGTGGCGAAGAGGCTGCCCAGTTCCTGGGTCTCCGCCACCGCCACCAGGTAGTGGGCGCGGAAGCCCCTGCTCACCCCTGCTACGAACAGGTGCGCGCCGGGCCCAACGTAGGCGAATATTGCCTTGCACAGGTGGGCGCTGCTGAGCACGGCGGTGGCGGCAGCTGCCGGTGGCTCCGTGCGCGGTCTGTGACCCAAGGGGTGCTCCTGGTAATGGTGGTGCTGGCTGTGCCACTCCTCCGCAGCCTGCAACCGCCCCTGCAGCAGCGCCACCGTGCACTTGAGTAAGAAGACGCCGCTGTCCCTCACATACAACAGCTCCGAAGCGGCGGCAACGGCGTGAGCCTCGGCCTTGGCGACAGGGAGCTTGGCGGCAATTTCTGAGCAGCAGCAGCATCAACACCAGCGCCAGACAAGGTGGCAAAGCCACAAGAAATTCAGCACCACCAGCAGGCCAGCGCGTGTGAACAGCAGCTACTGCCTAGTGCTGCAGTAGCTGCCCGGCGTCAATACTTTTGTCAGTTTTTTTGGGGGCTCCCAAAAGTACCTGCCCCCTTTTTAAGTGGCCGCACAAAAGTCATGTACCCCCCCCTTTAATTGGTGGCAATTTCCATAAAGTGCTGTCATGGATGCCACAGACACATGCTCCAGAAGTACCTTGAAGCTCTGATACGTAGTGCCACCCAGCTGGCAGTGCAAGGCGGCCTAGCAGGCACAATAAGCCAGGGAGCATGCAGTCACTTCGGGCATTGGCAAGTGCATAACAATAAGTCAGGGAGCATGCATTCACTGCGGGCATTGGCAAGTGTAACACACCAAATAGCTCCTAAAAAGTAAAAATAAAAAGGGGACACCGCCTGCCGCTGGGGCGCACCAGCTCCCTCAGCACCCGCAGCACTTGGTGCCTGTAACGCCGACAGCATCTGCAGGCGGAAATGGCTGCTCTTTCAGGTCTGCGCAGCTGCCACTGCATGGCCCGTCCACCACGTCCACATCGCTGTCAGCATCGCCTGCCGCTGGTGTCGCCGCTGGCGTTGGGGTTGTTTTACCACCTGGGGGTTGCTGGCAAGCAGTGGTGCCATTGGTGCGGCTGCTGGCTGGGCACAGTCTCTGCCGACCAAGAGACAAGGGGGTGCCCTGGCCTGGCTTTGCAGCAGCGGCCTTGGTACGCGCGTCGTCTACGAGTTGGGCCTGCCCCCCAGCCCCTTGCCGCTCATGCCCCGTCTGTGTGTATGGCGTGTTTGCTTGCATGACCACATTCAAGTCGGCAAAACATTGCGGAGAAAGTTCAACTGTACGTAAGATTTTGGCACTGTGTTGCGGCCTCTCCGGACCGTGCTGACCATGTTCGCTTAGGCGACGGTAGCCCACCGAGGTCATCGTTGGGGCAAGACCCAAAGTACTGCCCCTCCCCCCCCCACCAGGCTGCTCCTGTGCCTTTGTACTCTCCCATTGTTTGCGGCCTAGCAAAAGTAATGACCCGGGGTAGCTACTTCGGCACTTCACCGTAATAATCATGTTACTGTACAAGCAAATATACTGTACTTATGTAGTGAATACTTCTGTAATACATGAATTTTTTTTACCTGCGTGAGCAGCAAGGTATGGTATGCATGTAGGTAGCCCCTTTCACATTCCCCGTGCAAGTTTGCAGGTGGCACGCATTCCCCGAATCCTTGCAAGTTCACAAGTGCCAATGATTGAATGGATGTTGCTGGCTGCTGTGGCACTACCGATTAAAGCGCCAATATATTGAGGCACAGTGTGGCTTGCACACAAGTGCAGCGCATGTTGCTGTCACTGTCCCTGCCTTGCCCTCGGGTTGCGGTGGTACCCCAGGCAGAAGTGCAGGTGCACGCTGAGACGAGCCACCCCGCCTTAGCCTGACATATTTACCCAGCCACGGCAGGACCGCCCGAACCTGTAGGTAAGACAACCTTTCGCATGCTTGCTATGCAGCAGCTGTTGTCAGCTGGTTTCGCAGCCACTGCCAAAGCATCAGTCACGGCTGCAGGGGTCAGGCGCTGCAAGCGCGTCTGGTAGCAGAGTATGCCGCCACCAGACCTTGAACACGCCAACCGCAGCCGCGGTCCAGCAGCTCCTCTTCCGAAGATGACTCACTCCCCTCAGTCTCCTCGCCCAGCTCACTCTCCTCCTCAAAATCGGACATGGTCGCTTCTGCCGCTGCTGCTGCTGCCGCCGCTGCTGCTGTCGAGGTGACCGCTGCTGCACGCCGCCGTGTGTGCTCTCCTGGTGTTCAAATTCTCATCTTGAGCAAACGTCAAAACATTTTGGCGCGCAATTGCAACTTCAAACTTGAGGTTTCTGTGAAGACCCCCCGCAGGTGGGGTGCGCAGGTTTCAGCTGGGGTGCGCACGTATGGGTTGTTTTCATCATTCGTGTCCATAGTGTAGACTTGTGAAACAAGTATATCGTCCGACAGCCTGGACAGAACGGTCTGAGGGAGCTGGCCTGCTCAAAGCGCATGTAGGGCAGCAAAGTAGCGCTTGACCCTTCCAGGGCAAATCGCTTGTGGCGGCCGCCACAAAGGGGCCTACCATGATGCATTCGTAAATGTAAGATCACGGGACCACGCAGTCCTTATCGTTTCGCGTGTGCATGGAGTGCCCGTGGTGACAAGCATGTACAGTACGCGTTGCGCGCTGTGATAGTGCAGGGGCTCGTGCCGCAGCGGCTGCTCCAGCATGCAGCCCAGGCTGGGGTGTGTCAGTGCGATGGTGACACCTTCAATCTACTTGAAAGATACTTCAAGTACAGTATACTTGATATACCGGTGGGGAAACCAATCGCTCCTAGATGAGTTCTCACATACTTCGAAGTAGACTATAGTACTATGCACCGCCGGCACACTGGTTTGGACAGTCATGGTCATTTATTTAGCTCTACGTGTTCGTCTGTTGCCTGCCCTTGGCAAAGTGCCGTCATTTTTAATTAAAATAGTGCTGCAACAGCAAAAGCGACAGTGAACACAGCCACCCGCAACTCCTTTTGTTACAGTGTATGAGAACAATGCCAAGCCACATGCCTGCTGCACAAATCAACCTCGGGGTAGCATACATGACACCCTCAAGTTTGCAGCAACACACACTTGGTGCCACTGTCTGCTGCCCTCGGCGCCTTGGGTACGTTTACAGGGCAGACATCAGCACCTTGAAGGCAGTGACTGGCGCAATTAGCGGCAACAACAGCAGCAGCACCAGCAGCAGCAGCAACAGCACCACCAGCAGCAGGAGGTACTTCTGCCAGCATGCAATCCCTGCACAAGGTGCTGACTTGGCAGCACCCATTGTATTGTTATCGGACTCTGCTCCGGACACGAGCAGATTTGCACGTTGGCAGCAACAAGCGCCCGCAGTGACACATTCCAACGGCTGTGGCACTCAGCACTGTACACAACTGGCGGCGAAGTTCCCCTAACCCCAGACAGCCACCACCCTCACAGACATCATGGCAGCGCATCATGCCAAACTGCACAATACCTTGCGCGCTCACACACACACACACACACACAGACACACACACAGCATGCAGCCTGAGTGGGGACTTGCTGGTGTTCCCCAGTCGTGGTCTACAAGTTGATGGTGTCGAGTTGATGGGGTTGAAGTTACTCCCAGCCTCTACGCGTCGCCACCCTCCCGCACCCCCATTTCTACGCAATCACAGGGCACCCGGCCGCATGGAAGTCGCGTGCGGTCACGCCAGAATATGCGTTGGTGACAGTCTCGCACGTGCTCGAAGTCCACTCCCCCCACGGGCACCCGTTCTCCACCGCGAACAGCGCCATCTCGGGGTGCCATGTGCGGTCCTCCACAAACGCCGCCGCGCCACAGGAGGGCCACTCCGCGCCGTGCCGCAGCAGCCAGCGCGAGCGACAGTTCAGGGGGCACTTACCCATATGCACCATGTGCTGCGCACGCTCCTCCCGTGTCCCCCACGCCAGCAGCCCCTCCTGCCACAGCACTCCAGCTGCTCCAGGGGCGCAAAGTCACTCTGCAGGGTCGCCTTGGCCACTTCCTCAGCATTGAGCGGGCACCCGGCCGCGCGCAGCCACTGCAGCACCGCCAGTTAGCTGCCAGCGGCCGCAGCCGTTGCCGTTGACTCGCCCCATGCGTGGGAGCGAGACCGCAGAAGCTCCCGCAGAAGCTCAATTACAAGCCGGTGGCCGTCGCGCGCCGCGGCATCCACAACACTGTACCCGCGTAGCTGGGGGTGGAGGGGGCGTTCCAAACTCAAGCTGGTGGCGGGAAGCATGTCAGGAACGGGACAAAGTGCCCCGAAACGGGCCTGCTGGGTTGGGTCGCGATGGGCCCGAGTAGGGATGGCGCGCAGCATAGGAGCCACTCCAGCATGGGTATGTGGCCGGGTGGGCGGCCCTGCAGCAGAGCCCCGTTGAGTACCAGGATGGCCACTCGTCTTCAGGCACCTGCAGCATGGTGCGTGAGCAAGGGGGAAAAAGCAAAGTCACAGGGGCTAGTGTGAGCATGCAAGGCACACACCGGGAGCCATACTTGCTGCTCAGCAGCTGGTGAGCACATGCGGCTCACTTGCTGCTGAGAGCGCACCTGCTGCTGAGCATATGCAGCACACTTGCTGCTGACCACATGTCCCGCACTTGCATGCGTGGGGCAACCAATCATGTGTGTGTTTAGGCACAGGCTCCTAACTGGCGAAGCCTTTGTGCTCATGTGGTGCCTGCTCTTGGCACCAATACCAACACACTAAGTCACTTCCTCACTTGTCTGGCGCCACAGCCGCAGCAACACCGGTTTCTCAGGCTGAAGGGAGACTTTATCCAATCAAAGCTTTTGCAAAGGCAATTGCACAAACAGAACTAGTCCAACCCGGTAGACATCCCAGGTGAAAGCAGCAAAGACTCCCAAACGCAGCAAATATTCCACACGAAAAGTATTGAACTCCTTAAGAAGTGAAATATCCCAATAGATTCCTGCAAGCCATTGGTTATGCACTTACTACAGTAGTACTTAAAAAGAAAGAGTAAATTGAGACACAGCAGCCTCACCTGCTGCGACAGCCAAACGAGCACCTCTCCGCAGTGTGCCGCTGTTGCCGGCGCCACCAGCTCTTGCCGGCGCCACCAGCTCTTGCCACACACTCGACGCCCACCTCCAGCCAGCTGCACAGGGAGATGCTGTCCCTGCCTACGAGGCGGCGCAGCTCCTGCAGCAGCGGCATATCAACCCAGCGTGCAGCGCCAACCAGCAGCCGACCGTCTGGGCGCAGCCCCGCGTCAACAGCAGCGTTCGCCATCTCCAGGGAGCCAGATGCGTCAATGGCGTGTTGCGCTGTACGCGTGCTGAGCAGATCGCCCCCAAGGCCGAACTGTATCGCCATGCGCAGGCACGCCAGGGACCCGGTGGCGGCCTTAACTTTTGTGGCAAAGAGGCTGCCCACGCCGTACAGGCTGTATGGACTCTCCGCCACTAGCGCCAGGTAGTGGGCGCGGAAGACCCTGCTCACCCCCGCTATGAACAGGCGCGCTGCAGGCCCAATGTAGGAGAGGATCGCCTTCCACAGGTGGGCGCTGCTAAGCACGGCGGAGGCAGCTGGTGCCTCTCCCGGCGGGTCCGTGCGTGCCTTCTGAGCCGCATGCTGCTCCTCCTGCTGGAGCTGGTGGTGGCTGTGCCACTCTTCCGCTGCCTGCAGCCTCCCCTGCAGCAGTGCCACCGAACACTTGAGGCAGAATGCGCCGCTGTCCTGCCCCACAATAAGGAACTTGGAGGCTGCTGGTCCATAGTGTATCTTGTACGGTACAAAAAAAACGTCCGACAACCTAGACAGAACGGCCTGAGGGAGCTGGCCGGCCCAATGCGCATGTAGCCGTACAAAGGGCTTGACCCTTCCAGGGCAAATCGCTTGTGGCTCCCGCCACGAAGGGGGCTATTATGGTGAAGATGAAAGGATCCCTCGAAAAAAGTTGCAGGCATTGGAATATCACATGCTCACCACCGCCCAAGAATGGACAAATCGGTATACCCGGCCTCAGAGCGAGCCGGCCGCGGCGGGAGTCGCGCCCCCACTTGGCATGTGCCACTGTCACAGCGTCGCACTCGGCCTCACCTGCTGGCAGGTGTCGTCGGCAGTGTCCATGCAACAGGGACATGGGGCAGAAGTTCACTACACTGTAGTAGTGCTGTAGCGACATGCCAAACTTGCACTAGAGCGCATCGTGCTGAACAGTTGCCAGTGCCATCTTGTTGGCGAGCAAACATGGGACAGCGCGCACACGCCATGGCTTTCCGCGCCCCGGCAGAGTCGAAGAATGGAAGTGCCTGCGGGACAGTGACATTGCCACAGCAGCGATTGGCGCAACATCATCATCATCATCATCATCATCAGCAGCAGCAGCAGCAGCAGCAGCAGCAGAAGCATCAGCGGAAGCAGCAGCGGAAGGTGCCTTCGCCAACATGCAATGTCTGCAGAAGGTGCTTGACTGGTAGCACCCATTGTATTGCTATTGAAGTCTGCTCCGGGCACGGAAAGCACATTTGCACCTTGGCAGCAACAAGCCCCCACAGTCACACATGCCATACGGCTGTGGCAGCACTGTACGCATACAACTGGCAGCGATGTCTCCTAACCCCAGACAGCCACCACCCCCACAGGCATCATGGCAGCGCATCCTGCCAAACTGCCCAATACCCTGCACACACACACACAAACACACGTGTACACACACACACACACGCACGCGCGCACACACAGCAAGTGCAGGGGGGGGGGCAAGCAGAGCACAGCTCTGGTACCAGAGCTTCTGTATTTGCAGCTGCCATTGCTACAGCACGCAGCCTGAGTGGGGAACTTGCTGGTGTTCCCAGTTGTGGGCTACAAGTTGATGATGTTGAAGTTGATGGGGTAAAAGCGACCACCACACCTCACAAGGCCACACTACCCTCCCGCGGCACCACCTTGCCAGCGCAGTCGCACGGGCACCCGGCCGCATGCAATTTGCCTAAGTTGCCGTATGCGGCATCGGCAGCCTGGCATGTTCCTGAAGTCCACTACCCCCATGAGCACCCATTCTCCACTGCAAACAGCGCCTGGATGGGCCCCCACAAGAGGGTCTCCACAAGCGCCGCCGCCCCACAGGAGGGCCACTCCGCGCCGTGCCGCAGCAGCCAGAGCGAGCGCTGCTGCCAGTCCCAGGGGCATGCAAGCGCAGTCACCACGTGCTGCACGCGCTCCTCCCGTGCCCCCCACGGCAGCAGCCTCTCCTGCCACAGCCACTCCAGCTGCGCCAGGGGTGCCCGCTCCGTCCGCAGGGTTGCGTGGGTGATGTCCTTGGCATTGACCGGGCAGCCGGCCGTGTGCAGCCACTGCAGCACCGCCAGGTGGCCGTGTTTGGCGGCCGCCGTCGCCGTAGACTCCCCCCACGCGTGGGAACGCGACCGCAGGAACTCAATTACGTGCCGGTGGCCGCAGGACGCCGCGGCGTCCACAAGGCTGCACTTGTGCAGCTCGGGTTGGCCGGCGGGGGCATCATTGTAGTTGGCGCTGAAACATGAAGTAAATGGCATCAGCTGCCGCCGGGGGGGGGGGCTGGGGCGGCTCACGATGGGCCCAAAGAGAGAGGGCGCGAAGCGCAGTAGCCACTCCAGCGCGGGTATGTGGCCGGCCTGGACGGCCTTGCTGCAGAGCCCCGCTGAGTACCAGGACGGCCACACGTCTTTTTGCATCTGCACCATGGCGAGTGGGCAACATTGAAAGTGCAAAATCACAGCGTGTTTGTGAGCACCCAAGGCACAGAGCAGGAGGCATACTTGCTGCTGAGCACACACGATGCACTTGCTGCTGGGCACACGCAAGGAATACACTGGTCACCATGTGGATATGCCCCCGTCTGTGTATGGACTTGTCTCATTTACTCATCTAGTGCCTATTTAGCCCTTATCCTAAGCCCCTCGTTCTGATATGCAGTTGTACCCGGAGGCTTAAAGCACCAACTACTAGCCAGTTTGGGATGCACAGGTGGAATGCACTCAGTAAAGCGCGGACCACCTGTTTGATTACAGAACCGACTCGAATTTGGTGACTTGTAGCCTGCATTTGTTTAGAACTTCAACTCATGACCTCGTGTCTCTGAACTAGGTATTACACAAACTTCCACTCCAGTCTTCACTGGAGGGACAGCTGAATAGGCACCAGTGCCTGTTACCTTGCCCCCCCACTTTCCTCCCACTCTCTACGGGAATTGCAGTTTGTGAGTAGAAGTGTAAGATCTAAAAAGCAAACTTCAAGTCCAGTTTCCAAACAGATAGTTACTTATCAGGAGGACTACCAAGGGCTCTTTGTTCATGTGCCAGCATTGTCACCGCTGCTCAACAGTTGATGCACCAACAGCTGTCTAGGGTGTTTCAACTCACAAACAACCAGGCCGGTCACGCGCATACACAATCATACAGCTCATGGCAATGCAGCAGGTCCTCTGTTGGATAGCTAACCTACAGTTTCAGTACGCTGTTTGTGATGGAATCCGCGCTTCGGTAGGTGCGAGATTTTGCTGCCTTCTTAGGCGCTATCTTTGCTTTGTTCAGCCCCTTGCACGGGTCCGCCCAGGGTGACGGCCCCTACTGGTGGGGAGACCTAGAGTTTATCGCTCCTTGATGAGTTTTCATATTGTCTCTTAGGGCCGTGCCTAACCAGCGTGATCGCCGTCATTCGTTTAACATTAGCAACCCTTCACGCCTCTTTTTTGTTCACGCGGCTGCGGAAGTTGTCCCGTTCCAAGGGCACTTTACTTGCACCTGTGGCCATGCAAGAACCCAGGGCATGCAAGCCGGGTACAAAGCAGCGGCCACACATGATCCCGTATAGACGTGCTCAGAGCTGTGCCAAGCCAAAAATAAGAAGTCAAAAACATTTGCGCCATTTATTAATGGACGTAGGGTAAGGGTAAAAGTAACTTGAGCATTTTGGTGGTCGAATCTTGCCGCAATGTAAATAATTTGAAGAATAATTATACACAATACGGTACGTTTCATCCTTTATTGACAATATATATATATATATATATATATAATTTCCCGCGTGTATAATCATACAGTGGATACCTGTTGCATAACTCAATGGCGCAGGAACAGGCACCGTAAACCACTCACTGAACCCGTTCCCAATACAGGTTCCATTACAGGCCAGAGGAGGGGTGTTTTAGGGCTCAACCTGGCAGGTACTCTCGACAGAGTAGCCAGCTCACCACCCCTAAGCCTGCACCCCTCGCCCACATGCATGGTGCCGCCATGTAAACGAGCGCTCGCTGGCACAGCGCCATGTATGCAGTGCAGTGGACAGTGTCTTTACGTAGGTGCGCGCTTGAACGTCTTTGTCTTTCCAAACTACAGGGCGACTGCAGCACTTCAAAAGCCAGTGGAGGAGGTATACAAGAGAGTACAGGCAAATGCACCTAACGGCCCTAATAGCTGCCAACAGAAAACAATGGGGGCAATACAGTACATCTGAAGTCATCACTAACAAAATACCAAATTCGACCCGAGTAGCTGTTTAGAGACAAAGTACGACAGTGTACTGTACTTCTAAGTACATGTTTTGTAGACAACAGCACCTGTCGGTAATCCCATGCTAAACCCACATATGGTACAAAGAGACGAAACAAGCCACCACAGAGATGGCGCCACAGCCACAGCGCATTGTATAGTCGCGTCTCAGAGAGATTTGCTGCGCAGCCGCATGGTTGCTGCAGAAGCTGAAGTTGCAAGCGCTTGTGCAACATGAAGTTGGCAATGGATGGTTGCCAGCGAAGATCTCTGAGGGGGCTGCGCACTCTTGCAGCAGCCCCAGCTAATGCACGAACTTGGAGCCTAGCCAGTTTCTGGCGAGTGTTGCTGTGCGCTGTGTGATGTTGCTGTGCCTGTTCTGCAGCAGCAGCCCTCGGGGTTGCCCCCCCGGGTGCAGAGTCACCTACACAGACAGGTGTAGGCAGACTGCACAGTTAGTGCAGAGCGGTGCCCCACAGTGTATACTTGCATTACAACAGCAGCGGCCCTTGCCTCACCTGCTGCGACAGCCACATGAGCACCTCCCCGCAGGACTGCGCGTCGCCGCCGCCGCCGCGGACACTGCCGGCACCGCCGGCACTCGCCACAACCTCCACGCCCACATGCAGCCAGGTGTTGAGGGTGATGATGCTCCTGCCTATGAGGCGCCGCACGTGCTGCAGCAGTGGCACATTGCAGCAGCGCGCAGCGCCGACCAGCAGGTGCCTGTCTGGACGAAGCCCCGCCTCCCCCGCAGCGTCCACCAGCTCCAGCGAGCCAGAGGCTCCAATGGCGTCCTGTGCACCGGGGCTGCTGAGCATGTCGCCCCCAAGGCCGCACCGCACCGCCAGGCGCAGGCACGCCACGGACTCGGCGGCAGCAACAACATCTGTGCCGAAGAGGCGGTCCACATCGTAACAGGTCTCCGCCACCAGCGCCAGGTAGTTGGGGCGGAAGCCCCTGCTCACCCCCGCTATGAACAGGTGCGCGCCAAACCCAATGTAGGCGAGGATCGACTTGCACAGGTGGGAGCTGCTGAGCACGGCTGTGGCGGCAGATGCTGGTGGCTCCGTGCGCGCCCTCTGAGCCGCATGCTGCTCCTGCTGGTGCTGGCTGTGCCACTCCTCCGCAGCCTGCAGCCGCCCCTGCAGGAGTTCCAGTGAGCACTTGAGCAGGAAGGCGCCGCTGTCCACCACGATGAGCAGCTTTGAAGCGGCGGCAGCGGCGTGCGCCTCCGCCTTGGCGAGAGGGAGCTTGGCGGCAATGTCTGAGCAGCGGCAGCACAAACGCCAGCAGAAGACAAGGTGGCAAAGCCATAAGAAATTGAGCACCAGCAGCCGGGTGGCGCATGCGAGCAGCAGCTAACAGCCATGCTACAAGAAATTATACTTTTGAGGTAGTATTAGAAATAATTATGTGCGTGAGCAGCAACGACCTCATGTGTGTGCGCAGCCTGTCCTGGGGCGCGGGCGCAGGCAGAGGCTGGGTTTCGGTGGCACTCCTGTTGGCGCCGCAGGTCATGTGCCCACGCACCAATGTCTGTGTCATATCAAAGAGCCGATATATTGAGGTACGGTGTGGCTTGTGCACAAGTGCAGCGCATGTTGGCATCACTGTCCCTGCGCTGGCGCGCGTTACGACGGTGCCCCAGGCACAAGTGCAGGTGCACCCTGAGACGAGCCACCCCGCCTTGGCCTGAGCCACGGCGGGAACCGCCCGGATTTGCTCACAAGCAAGGCAACCTTTCGCATACTTGTCATGCAGCAGCTGTCGTCAGCTGGGTTCGCAGCCACTGCTGCGAAAACATCAGTCACAGCTGCAGACGTTGCAGGCGCTGCAAGCGCGTCTGGTAGCAGAGTGTGCGCACCTGCTGCGACTGTGGCAATAGTGACGGGCTCCACCGGCCAGGTCCACCCTTCGCAGAGCCATGGCAGCTGGGCCATTCCTCTCAGGAGGGTCTCCAACGCTGCCACCACACGCTGCACATGCCAGTCGCGGCTGTGCTCCACCTCCAACTCCGAAGCTGGCTCACTCCCCTCGCTGTCCTCGCCCAGCTCACTCTCCTCCTCAGAGTCCGACATGGAGATTTCTGCCGCCGCTGCTGTTGCCGCCGCTGCTGTGCTGCTGCGGTGACCGCTGCTGTACGCCGCCGTGTGTGTGTGTGTAGTGTGCTCTGCTGGTGTTCAAAATCTCATCTCCGTTCATTTTTTAAAATTTTGGCGCGCAATTGGTTTGCAACTTCAAACTTGAGGTTGCTGTCTTGCCCCCTGCATGGGTGCGTGGAGGTTTGATCATGGGTTGTTTTAAAAAACTTTTTATCATTCGGTGTACAGTACCACAAGCAAGCACCATAACTATGGTCCATAGTGAAGGCATCTGCAGAAGTGCATCGCTTTAACAGCCTCGACAGAACGACCTGAGGGAGCTGGCCGACCCAAAGCGCACGCAGGGCAGCAAAGTAGGGCTTGACTTCAAGTTGTCCAGGGCAAATCGCTTGTCGCACCGCCACAAAAGGGCCTAGCATGGCGAAGCTGACGCGCGCGAGTTCCCCACCGCGGCCGTGGGGGGAAGGGGCGGGCGCGCCGCCAGGTGCTGCGAGTACACTCCCCACTTGGCATGCGCCACCTGTTGCCGTGTTGCACCAGGCCTCACCGCCAGAGATGGGTTGCTGGCCAGTGACGTCGGCGGTGCCCATGCAAGGGACATGCAGCGATAATCCACTGCGTTAGTAGTAAAACATTGATAATGATGTTCGCTGTACTACTAGTAGTGCAACAAAATGCTAGGCTTACATTAGCGTGCATCGTGGTAAGCGGTGCCATCTTGTTGGCTCGCAACCGTGGGGCAGCATGCTTGGTCATGCTGAATACATGTATCACCACGCGCATGCCATGTGCGCAGCGCTTTCCGCGCCCCAAGCGGAGGTTTTGAAATGAAAGTGCGTGCAGCCCTGGCAGTGACATTGCCAAAAACAGCGACCGGCGCAACAGCAACAGCAGCAGCAGCAGAAGTGCTTTTGCCAACATGCAATCTGTGCAGAGGGTGCTGAATTGGCAGCACATACTTCAGAAGGATTGTACTGTAATTATTCCTCTCGCGAGTGGAGCCATTGGACATTGGCAGTGAGCAATGCCTCACAGCCATTAACGCCGTGCGGCTGTGGCAGTGAGCACTGTGCACATGCAAGTGGCTGCGGCCTTCTGCAAAGCCCAGAGAGCCGCCACTTCAGAGGCATCAGCCCAATGCGTGACGCCAACCTGCGCCAGTCCCTGTCCCATGCTTATTGAGGCATGCACAGCTGTGCATGGCAAAGCACATGTGAGGTAAACTTGACAACGTTTGCTGACAAGGGGGTGACAAACAGGGCACACCTTGGGTGTTCAGAGGTTCTGGCCTTACAGGTGCCAGTGTTGAGGAATTGATGTTTGTATATTAGGTGATGGGGTTGAAGACACCACCACACCTCACGCGTCCCCGCCCTCCCGCACCCCCTTGCCAACGCACTCCCACGGGCACCCGCACAGCTAGCAACTTCAAACTTGAGGTTTGTGTATTAGTCATGGAGACATGGGGCATGTGGGCACCGGGTACAAACTACGGGTATTTAGTCGGGCGGTATTCTGTAAACCACAGAGATCTCTAAAGAACCCGTCAATGACGGAGAGAGTGTGTGTGCGTGGAGGGGTTTGATCATGGGTTGTATTTATTTGTCGGTGTACCATAAGCACCACAACTGTTCCATAGTGTAGAGTTACGAAGAAGTATACCGCTTGACAGCCTCGACAGAATGGCCTGAGGAAGGTGGCCGGCCCAAAGCACATAGGGCAGCAATGTAGGGCTTTTGACTGTTCCAGGGCAAATCGCTTGTGGCGGCCGCCACAAAGGGACCTAACATTAGCAGTTGTGTAAGCTCACGGGACCACGCAGTCCTTATCGTTCCGCATGTGCATGGAGCGCCCGTGGTGACAAGCATGTACAGTATGCGTTGCGCGCTGTGATAGTGCAGGGGCTCGTGCCACTCCAGCATGCAGCCCAGCCCGGACGGTGTTTGTGCGATGGTGACACCTTCAATTTTTACTTGAAGTACACTTCAAGTACACCGGTACTTAATATACCGGTGGGGTAACCTAAGAACTTCTCGCTCCTAGATGAGCTCTCATATAGTACTAGTAGTAAATGGCTCAGGCGGGCGGAAGGTTTTGCCCGGTGGCGCTGTGACGCAGCACTGCCGGTACACTGTTTTTAACTCGGACGGTCATGGCTATTTATTTAGCTCGACACTACTACACTGTTTGTGCTGCTGCCTGCCCTTGGCAATGTGTCATCATTTGGTAGTGCCGCGACAGCAACAGCGATAGCAACCACAGCCAGTGGCATTTGCTGTTGTTAAGAGGACATTGCCAAGCCATGTGCCTGCTGCACAATTCAGTGCGCGGGATGGCAGGAATGACAAGATCAAGTTTGCCTTTGTCTGCTGCACTCGGCGCCTTGCTGACCGGTACAAGGCAGACAAAACAACTCTGAAAGCAGTGATGGCGCAACCAGCAGCAGCATCACCAGCAGCATCACCAGCAGCAGCAGCAGCAGCAGCAGCAGCAGCAGCAGCAGCAGCAGCAGCAGCAGAAGGTGCTTTTGCCAACATGCAATTTCTGCAGCAGGTGCGGGATTGGCAGCACCCATTGTGTTTTTGTTGAAGTCTGCTCCAGGCACACAAAGCACATTGCACGCTGGCAGCAACAAGCCCCCACAGTCACACATGCCATACGGCTGTGGCAGTCAGCACTGTGCACACACAACTGGCGGCAATGTTACCCTAACCCCAGACAGCCACTACCCTCACAGGCATCATGGCACTGCTTCCGCCAAAATGCACAATCCCCTGTCCGTGCTTACTACTGAGCCACCACTCTGTGAGGAAAACACACACACAGCAAGCCGTCTTAAAAGCATCTGCTGGCAAGGGGAGGGGCATGCAGGGCACAGCTCTGCTACCAGAGCTTCTGTACTTGCAGCTGCTATTGCTACAGCGTGCAGACGACTGTTGACCTTTCTGGTGTTCCGCAGTTGCGGTTTTCAAGTTGATGGCCGAAGTTACCACCACCCTCTACGCGTCAACCCCCTCCCGCACCCCCTTTCCGAAGTACTTGCATGCGCAGTAGGACGCATGATGCACGCGTGTGCCTGTGCCCAGATCGTAAAACAAGTCGGTGGCTTCGCGCGTGCGCGATGTCCACTCTCCGCACATGCACCCACCCGCCACCGCGAACCTTGCCATACCAGGAGGCCATGAGCCGTTCTCCACAAGCGCCGCCGCGCCACAGGAGGGCCACTCCGCGCCGTGCCGCACCAGCCAGCGCGAGCGTCCCTCATAGATGAGGCACTTCCCCACATCCACGAAGTGCTGCGCACGCTCCTCGCGTGTCCCCCACGGCAGCAGCCCCTCCTGCCACAGCCAATCCAGCAGTGCCAGGGGCGCCAACTCGTTCTGCAGTGTCTCCCTGGCAACTTCCTCAGCGTTGAGCGGGCAGCCGGCCGTGTGCAGCCACTGCAGCACCGCCAGTCGGCCGTTTGTGGCCGCGGCCATCGCCGTCGACGCCCCCCACGCGTGGGAACGCGACCGCAGGAACTCAATTACGTGCCGGTGACCGCAGCGCGCAGCGGTGTCCACAAGACTGCACTCATATAGAGGGGGTTGGCCGCGGCGGATATTGCTGTAGGGGTACTTGGTATTGAAACATGCCATAAATGACAAAAACTCCTGCGGGGGGGGCACGCTGGGGCGGCTCACGATGGGCCCGAAGATAGATGGCGCACAGTGCAGGAGCCACTCCAGCGTGGGTAGGTGGCCAGCCTGGGCGGCCCTGCTGCACAGCCCCGCTGAGTACCAGGATGGCCACACGCCTTTGGGCACCTGCAGCAAGGTCGCAAGTGCGAAATCACAGTGTGTGTGTGAGCACGCAAGGCACACACCGGGAGGCGCACTTGTCGCTGAGCTCACACGACACACCTGGTGTTGAGCACATGCAAGGCACACACCAGTTGGTCACAATGTGCACTTGCCCCCGTCTGCGTGTGGAGGTGCTTGCCTGTACCCATCTAGTGCATATGTAACTCCCACCCTCCCTTTAATTTTAAAGTGCAGTTGTACCTGGAGGCTATAGCTCACCAACTCCTAGCCGGTTTGGAACGCGAAGGTGGAATGTACTTCAGTACTCAGTAAGGCGGCGGCCCACCTGTTTGACCACAGAACCGACCCGTATTTGGTGGCTTAAAGCTCATTTTCTGCCCAAGCCTCAACTCATGACCTCGTGTCTCTGAACTAACACACAAAGTTCAACTCAGTCTTAACTGAGGAGGGGCAGCTAAATAGGCACTAGTGCCTGTTACCCCCCCCCCCTGCACTCCCATCCCACAATGTACTGGAATTGCAGCTTGTTTGTAACCAATAAGGATGTATTTGTAAGCAAGCTTCAAGTGCGCTTGTCAAGTAACACAGGCTTCACTCAACAAGCAGTGTTGAAGGCACAGTGACGATGGTCATTGTGAAAAGCGGTGTCAAAGCTGGCATCATAACCTCATTGCAACTTCAACTCCGGGCACTTTGGTCATGTGTCAGCATTGTTACCGCTAGCTGTTGATGTTTCACACAGCAGGGGAGCTGCCTGGCGCGTATCAACTCAAAAAAAAATAGTGACCCCCTTACACAAGAATGACAGCGCATGCCAATGCAGCAGGTACACCGTTGAGTAGTAAACCTGCAGTCTAAGTGCACATCTTGTCTCTTACTTGGGGTGCTTTTTACTTCTTGAAGTATTGATTTGCACTTGCGGGCGTGCAGGAGCCCATGTCATGTATGCCAGCACGCCCACTGGTGGCCATGGTAAATGCATGGCGTAGTGTATGCACGAAAGGCTAGCGGGCGCCGGCAGGCTACCGGGTAGTACTTTCATCAACTTGCACTTGAGGGCGTGCAAGAACCCAGGTCATGCAAGCCGGGCAGCAGTGGCAGACCTAGTCGAATGTTTCCTCGGTAAATAAAAGCAATGAAACGCGAGTAAAATACAAGAAAGAAAGGTGTTTGGCGTGCTTGGAGACCAACTACCGGTTTATATTTGTAGTCGGTACTTGGTTTCCACAGGATATATTGTATTATTTGGCATTTGGCGTGCTTGAAGACCAAATACCGGTTTATATTTGAAGTCGGTACTTGGTTTCGACAGGATGTATTGGCTAGTGCCTATTTAACACCCCCTCAGTAAATAGGGAGGGTTTTCAGTGGCGTCCCTGATTACCCCCCCCCCCTTTAACTGGCGCCCCCTATTTACTACACCCCCCCTTTTAACCCGGCGCTCCGTATTTACTTCACCCCCCCTTATACCTGGCGCCATCTGATGTTTTGCCCCCACCACCACCAGCACGGCCAGCACAGCCTGTTTCTGCTGGGTCCATGTGATGCAAGCATTGACCCTGCTTTGGCAGGGCACGGTTGGCAGTGCTGCAAGGGGCGGCAGCCAGCTGCATATAAACATGCATTGTCAGAGCTGCCCGACAGAGCAGCAGGGGTGGCAGCAGCGCCTGGCTGCTCGTCATAAGAGGGCAGGACAGGGCAGTGCCCAGGCAGTGCCGTCGGTGCTGCCCCCCCCCCTCCACGGGTGACCGGGTGCTCTTGCTGCAGCAGGCAGCAGCTGCAACAGCAGACCCCAGCACCAGGTGCTGGTGCTGGCGGCGGCAGAGCCAGGCCCGGGCGCTCTTTCGGGCACGGCATGAATGCTGTTTTGTCTGCGGCAGCCCTCAAAGTGTGTGGGCGGGCTGGCGGGCTGGCTCGGCGATGCGCAGGGCCGCGGCTTGCAGTCAACACTGTCAACACTACTGCAGCGGCCTGTTCGGCAAAACCTTGGGTGCGGTTGCTGGGAGAGCGTTCTGAAACCCCAGAAACGGCCGGAAAACTTGCGCGCATGCAGTAGCACCAGAAGGGGTGATTGCCAGAGGCGTCTGGGAGCTTTGTCCTTAATTACTTACCCCCCCCCCCCAAAGGTTTGAACTGCTCGTCGCTAACTACTTACCCCCCCTCCATTTTTACTGCCAAACCCTTATTTACTGAGGGGGGTGTTGAATAAGCACTAGATGGTACTTCAGTCGCAGCGCTTCGGGCGGCACTTGCGCAAGCAACAAAAAAGAACATTAATTATTAGCGGTGGCCGGCATGCGTCAGGCTGCTCAGCAGGCTGCCTGTGCATGCAGGCAAATGTGGGTGCGGGGTGCTAATATATACCGATATAGATACATGTGAAAGAAACCAAAAAGGTGACCGAGCCCAGGTACTCCCGTGGCTGGGGCAGAAAGCCAGGCCGAAGCCTGT
>JAULBY010018654.1:0-19696 GCA_032358315.1 Ophiocytium majus
TGAATATCTCGGTAAGGTAGCCAACAAAAATGTTGAAACTTTAACGAAATAAGGTAATATATGTCAGACGTAATCGCAAATGCGACCGCCACTGAGCAAACTGGTGTGAATCCTGTAGATGCTATCGCAGGGATGATTGCCGCCAACAGGCGTAACAATCCCCAACCCGAAGCAGTTACACCACCAGCGGGACAAGAGGAAGCGCAAGCTAAATCCCCCGAGGCGACTCCTGAAGAGGGGCTCGAACCTGAAGATGGTATTGATGGGACTACAGAAACTGTAGATTCTGAGGAAACGGATGAGGCCACCGATGGTGTAACCGAACCAATTAACTTCTTAGAGTTTGCGGAGCAGAATCCCGACATGATGTGGAGAATTCCCAATAAGGAAGCCGAAGGCGGTTTTATTGAGATTCCTGTATCTAAGGCGGCTGCTATTCTTGGTCAAGGAAGTGCTATCCATGAAAATGCTCGTAAGCTTAAAGCCGAAAAAGCAGATTTTGAAGAATACGAAAGTAAACGCAGGGCTGAACTAGATGGTCTGCAGATAGGGTTGGAATTAACAATGGTTCCTCAGTTGCAAGAAGCGGCTGATGAATTAGTGAAAATCCAACAATATAACCAGCAATGGAAGCAGATCTACGACAACGCTACTGATGAAATTAGACGAAGTGAAGCTGAAGCAGCAATGCGTCAGAACAACGAGTTGATTCAGGAAAAGTCACAGTTCATTCAGGCGAATAGACCGAAAGTTCAACAGTTTTTTGATCACCGAAGTGGGGTTGTAAAGCAACAGCTTGAACAAGCCCGACAAAGCTTTACAGACAAAGAATTGGCGAACAAGGCAACATTTACCGAATTACGGGATAAGTTGTCTAAGGATTGGAAGGGTGCAAATGGATCATTTGTCCCTGGCGTACCAAACATTGATTTGGTATCCAGTGATGAGTATCTAATGGGACTTGTTCGGGATGGTATGAAATTCCGAGAAGGTCCTAAAGTGAAGAATGCAGGAGGTTCATTAGCTGCCGCTAGTAAACCAATGGCAAGAGGCAAAACAGCACCTGAAGACAAGTCGGTTGAACTTCAAAGGAAAGCGCAAAGCGGTGATAAGGGTGCGGCTCGTGACCTTTTAGCAACTATGCTTGCCGCTAATAAGCGGAGGCGTTAATTCAGGAGAATTTTATGTCCACGATTACCTCGACATCCCTCGGTAACGGCAATGGCGCATATGCCACCGATATCGTTGTCAAAGACCTTGACATGACTGTTTCTAACTATGTTAAAGACCGCACTCCGGTTACTAACATGGCTATGAGCAAAAAACGCAAAGTTAATTCAACTCTGCACATTTGGCCTAACGACTATTTCCGTGTACCCGCACTGAACGCTAAGTTGGAAGGCGCTGCCGTTGATGCGTCTGCTGCCGCTGACAACACACGTTCTAACTTGGGCAACTACACACAGATTTTTACGACTGTGATTGGTGCTACAGGTACAGCTCGTGCCGTTGAACAAGCTGGTGGTGACCCACAAGCATATCAAGAAGTCAAGCAATTGACTGAGATCATGTTTGACGTTGAGTTGCAGATGCTCCGTGCTGATGGTGCTTCCATCAAGTACTCTGGCCAAGCTGGTACACAACCATCCGGTTCTACGACTGTTAACTCTGGTCGCAGATTCGGTTCTTTGTTCTCCTTTGCTGGCACACGCTCTGGTAACGACACAGACGGCACTTCAGTGTTGAACTTGGCTACTTCTGATAGCAATGACGTAACTTCTGCTGTTAACACAAACACACCTTTCAATGGTGTTTTGTCTAACGCAGGTTTGGGTTATTTCACCTTCTCAAGTGGCGTAACATTGCAAGCTTTCAGCCCCGTGCTGTACAAGCAGTTGGTTACTACTGCTGAACAACGCTTCAATGCCAAGATCACCAACATGGTGGTTCCAACATCTTTGCGTACTACTATCTCTGACAACATTCCTCAGAGCCGTTCTATCAACCGATTTAACCCTGCTGACAAGGGTGACACGATTGGTACATACGAAGGTGACTTCAACTACACCTATCAGATCGATGACTCATGGGTTATGGATCAGACAGGTTCCGACAACACATCGATTCTGTTCTTGAATCCTGATGTTGTTCAGTGGGGTTCTTTGCGTGAACTTGGTCCTAACAACGAAGTGTTCTCAAATGCAGACGCTTCTTTGGATCAGTACATCATGGAAGGTACATTGATTGTTCGCAACCCTGCTGGCGTGGCTGTTTTGGCTGCCATGACAACTGGTGCTGTTGTAACAACTGCCCGTCCTACGGCTCAAGTCAAGCGTTACTTGTCTTAATCCTAGTGTCTCTGAAGGGAATCCAAAAGGGTTCCCTTTGGAGAATCATGGAGCAAAGCATGGAATTAAACTTAAACAATGAAGAAGCCAAAGTAAACGAGGATTACTATTCAAAGGGTATTCTCGAAGCTGGCATGGAAGGTGCGTTAATTAAAAACGACAAGATGTTCAACGAGGTTAAATCGGGGACATGGTCGCAGACATTTAGCACACCCAACATGAATTACAAGGTTGGAGCTATTGATGGTGAGCGTTATGTTCAATATGAGCAAAAAAACGTAGAAAACATCAAGCTATATTGCAAAGAACGTAGAGAGTTTTATAAGATGATTGGCACAACGGATAATCCGATGTTTGCTGGCACTTTTGAAGCTATGAACCTACCAAAGTGTTTTGCCCATGAAATAAGTGGAAAATGGTTTAACAACAGACCTTGGGAATTGATCAAAATGGACAAAAAAGACAAGATCCTTTTTTATGCCATCGTGAATCAGTTTTACAGTGATTTTGTTTGCCACCCTAGCGGAAAAATTCCACTGCCTTATAATCCAATAGTCCCGACCAAATAAGGATGTCTTATGGCTCTTTTCATCCAATCCGGTAACGCTCTAGTTAGCCGTGTAGCACAATGGGTAGGAGCCATTCCAACCACAACAAATATTAATGCCACTGCATTTAATACAACAACCAATGTTATTACCACATCTGCCTCTGCGGTTGGCATTGTGATGGTTGGTGATTTTATTGGTACAAGCGTTTTAAAGTCTTACACCACAGTTTTGGCGGTTGATGCTTCCACCATTACAGTAAGTGATATTGAAGATATTTGGGCAAATAGTACATATCCTGTAGCTATCCTTAAGCTTCCAACGCAATCTACATCAGAAATTATGTCTTGCATTCAGTTATGCGAACTGAAAATGAGGACGATTGAGCTACCTGCTTTGCGTTCAGACCCTTATGGTGGAACACCTGCAACTTTGCTGACTGATTCACAAGGTATGGCAGATATTCCTGCTGATATGAACAAACCAATCTTGTTTTTCCAAGAAACACCTAATAGCTCTGTCCCGCCAGGCACTCCGGCTGCTTCTATGGGTCCTTGGATTATTTATGACCGAGTTGGCGACCGAGAAATTATTCGCAGACGCATGATTGACCAACTTTATGTTCGTCCATTTGGTGTGCCTCGTGTGATTCGAGCTTCATTTTCTGAAGTTGGCCAGCGTTATGTGTTTACTCCCAATCCTGGTGAAAACGTACAGATAAAAGCGTATTACCAACGTACATTCCCATTTTTGTTTGGACCAACAGGTGATGATTTAGAGCCACTTGTTCAAAATAATGCCACTCTTGCCTCTTTCCCTGAAGGGTATATGTATGGCACATTATGGGCATATTACGATAAGAACAAAAACACAGATGAAGCTCAAAAATGGAGTGCTAGATACGAAGATGCATATGGTTTGATTGAAGATCAGAACTTTAAAGGCAAGTGGCTTGGTGGTGATCAGCATCTAACATCCGAATTCCAACCTCGTAACTACCGCTATTCGTTCAAGTAAGGAAAAAACATGACAGGCATTTACGGAAGTTCCGAATCAGTTGGTTTATACGGCAACACTGTTAATTTTGGTGGAACGTATTTTGAGTGGTTTATTTTTCAAGAATCGGCAACTGCGCCAGCTACCCCAACGGGTGGTTCTTGGAATTTCACTACAAATGTAGGAGTGCCGCCAGCAGGATGGACAACTGCACCGCCTGTTAATCCAACTAATACTGTTTGGGCATCAATTTCCATTGTTAATTCACGCTCTTCAGCAACATTGACATGGACTGCACCTGCATCATGGGTTAAACAAGGTCCTGCGGGAACTGCGGCCACTATTGCTGCGGGTACAACCACAACGGGTGCGGCAGGAACATCTGCAACAGTAACAAACGCTGGAACTTCTAGTGCGGCAGTATTTAACTTTACTATTCCCCGTGGTGATACAGGCGCAACTGGTGCAACAGGTTCTACAGGCGCTGCGGCTACTGCAACGGCAGGAACCACCACTACTGGTGCGGCAGGTACTTTAGCCAATGTTGTAAATGCAGGAACAACTTCTGCTGCCGTATTTAACTTCACAATTCCTCGTGGCGATACAGGTGCTACAGGAGCCACGGGCGCTACAGGAGCCACAGGCACTGCGGCAACCATTGCGGCAGGTACAACAACTACAGGTGCGGCAGGATCAAGTGCATCGGTTACCAATTCAGGCACATCAAGTGCGGCTGTTTTTGACTTTACTATTCCACGAGGCAACACTGGAGCCACAGGTGCTACGGGCGCTACGGGCGCACAGGGCGTACCTGGCATTAACTGGTTAGGTGCTTGGAGCAGTGGAACAACATACGCTATTCGTGATGGTGTTTCTTATAACGGAAGCTCTTATTACGCTATTGCTGCTAGTACCAATCAAGTACCGACAAATACATCTTTTTGGGATGTGTTGGCAGAAAAAGGTGCTAATGGTAGTGGATCAGGAACTGTAACCTCTGTTGGTTTAAGCGCACCTGCTGTGTTTACTGTTAGCGGAAGCCCTGTTACCTCTAGTGGCACATTGGCTTTGTCTTACAGTGGTACGGCACTTCCTGTAGCAAATGGCGGTACAGGTGTAACTACTTCAACAGGTACAGGTTCTGTTGTTTTAAATACAGGCGCATCATTAGGAAGTGCAACTGTTTCTGACTATGAAACTTTTACAAGTGTTAGCGCACCAACATACAGTGAAGGCCGTTTGTGGTATGACTCAACACAAAAAGCATTAACTTACAACAATGACATTAGTGGCAATTCACTTCATGTTGGTCAAGAAACACAATTAAAAGTTCGTAACGGCACAGGTTCAACGATTGCCAAAGGCGCTCCTGTTTACATTACATCGACTTCTAGTGGCCAAACTTTTCCAAACATTGCATTGGCTCAAGCTAATACATTGACAACTGGTAACGCTATTGGTTTGACTAATGAAGCCATTGCTAGTGGTGCAGATGGGTATGTAGTTATCAACGGCATTTTGAATGGTGTTAATACAGGAACTTTTACTGTTGGCGACATTTTGTATGTCAGCCCGTATTCTGCTGGCCAATTAATGAACACATTTCCTCCAACTGGTTATCCAGTTCGGATTGGTGTGGTGTCTTATGTAAACAGCTCTACAGGCAGTATTTACATTAACCAATCAAATGCTTTTGTTCAAGCATCTTCAGTAGTTGGTACTTTGGCAATAGCTAATGGCGGTACTGGACAGACAACTGCATCTGCGGCTTTTAATGCTTTGTCTCCAGTTACATCAACTGGTGATTTGATTGTTGGTAATGGTACTAACAGTGCAACCCGTTTAGGAATTGGTTCAACAGGTCAAGTGTTAACAGTTTCTGGTGGTACAGCAACTTGGGCGGCTTCTACTGGTGGCGTAACATCTTTTAGTGCAGGTTCAACTGGTTTAACACCAAGTACAGGCACTACAGGCGCAGTTACTTTGGCGGGTACACTTGCTGTTGGAAATGGTGGTACAGGTTTAGCTACTTTGACCGCTAATAACGTCATTTTAGGTAATGGAACTTCCACACCTTCTTTTGTAGCACCTAGCACCACAGGCAACGTGTTGACTTCAAATGGCACAACTTGGCAATCTACTGCACCAGCGGCAAGTGGTTTGACAAGGGCGCAAGTCACATCAATTTCACTTGTTTACGGCTTTTAAGGATCAATCATGGCAGCACCAAATATTCTTGCTTGCACATCTGCAACCCCTCACACAGCTTCTATCACACCGGCTGATACAGCTCGTAACGCACTGGTTGCAGCTCCTTCAAGTGGTTCAGCACAAAAGATCAATGAGATCATTGTGTCCAACATTGACGGCACAAGCGCATACAACGCTACAGTTGAATTGCGTTTGGCTGACGGCACAACTTATCGTGCTTTAGCCTCAACAATCTCAGTCCCACCCAACGCTTCATTGATTGTGTCTGATAAAACAACCATGTTTTATTTGCTAGACACAACAGTAACTGGTGAAGCAAGCACATTGTGGGCGACCAGTAGCACTGCAAGCAAGTTGACTTACTCAGTAAGCTACGAAACTATTGCACCTTAAGCGGAGGTCTTATGGGACTCCGATATGTAGGTGGTATTGTTTCTGCTGGGCGTAACGGCATTAACTACCCTGTCACAGCGGTGGAATACCTTGTCGTGGCTGGCGGGGGTGGCGGTGGGGGTTGTTCAATAGGTGCAAATGGCGCTGGTGGCGCTGGTGCTGGCGGCCTTTTAACGGCTACTGGTTACGCTGTAACTATTGGTTCAAGTATTACTGTTACTGTTGGTGCAGGCGGTGCTGGGGGTTCTACTAGCCCGACTGCTGGCGCACAAGGCGCAAATTCTGTATTTGGTTCAATAACTTCTACAGGTGGCGGTGCTGGCGGTGGTAATACGGCTGGTGGTAATGGTGGCTCTGGTGGAGGTGCGGCATTAAGTACTGCGGGTACTGGCACAGCAGGCCAAGGAACAAATGGCGGTATTGCCGCTGGTGGGCCAAATTTTGGCGGCGGCGGCGGCGGTGGTTCTGGCTCTGCTGGTGTTAACGGGGGCCTTACAATCGGCGGTGTAGGTGGAACTGGCACAGTTTCATCTATTTCTGGGAGTCAAATCCAATACGCTGGTGGAGGTGGTGCTGGTACTTATGCGGGCGGCACTGTTGGTTTAGGTGTTGCTGGCGGTGGCGATGCAGGGAAATCAACTGGCGGTTCAGCATTTAGTGGTTTAGCCAATACTGGCGGTGGTGGTGGTGGTGCTTCTAGCGGTTCGGCTGTAGGTGCTGGCGGCGCAGGCGGCTCTGGCATCGTAATTCTCCGCTACCCATCTTACTTAGCCCCTGCTACATCAACAACAGGCTCACCAGAAACTTATGTCACAGGCTTTTGGCGTGTGTACAGATTTATTGCCTCTGGCACTATTACATTCTGAGGATATATGGCTACAGGACTTTTTACTCTCAGACAACAAAACCAAGCAATCAGACAAGGTGCATGGAGTGGTACGCAGAAAACTGGTTGGGTTGAGTATCTTGTTGTCGCTGGCGGTGGTGGTGGTGCTTCTGAAGGTGGCGGTGGTGCTGGTGGTTTGCTCACAGGAATTTATGCAGTTCCAACAGGAACTTCTATTACAGCTACTGTAGGCGGTGGTGGTGCGGCTGCTACGGCTGGTCAAAATTCTGTATTTGGAAGCATCACAGCAAATGGTGGCGGTAACGCTAGAAATAACAATACTGCAATTGATGGCGGTTCTGGCGGTGGCGGTGCAACATCATCCCCAACTGGCTCTGGCGGTCAAGGAATAGCGGGTCAAGGTAATAGAGGCGGTGGTGGTGCAAACAACGTATTCAATGCGGCTGGCGGTGGTGGAGGCGCAGGAACTGTTGGTCTTTCTGCTTCTGCTGGGCCTACTGGCGGCAATGGCGGTGCTGGTATAGCAAGCGCTATTAGCGGGTCTGTTGTTACCTATGCTGGCGGTGGGGGTGGTGCAATGAGTGGTGGAACTTATGGCGCTGGTGGTGTAGGTGGAGGCGGTGCGGCTGGTGCGGCTAACGCTGGAACGGCAGGGACTGCAAACACAGGTGGCGGTGGTGGTGGCACATGGGGCGCAACGGCTGCGGCTGGAGGCTCTGGCATTGTCATCATTCGCTACCCAAGCACATTTGCTGATGCTGCAAGCGTAACCAATGGAACAAAGACAACTGCTAATGGCTACACAATTTACACATTCTTGACTAGCGGAAGTATCACACTATGAGCAATTTATTAGGTGGATATTTGTACAGAATCACAAACAGCGTGAATGGTATGCAATACATTGGCGTATCCAAGCACCCTGCCAAGCGTTTTAAAAAGCATTGCACTAAGCCATCTACAAACAGAAAATCATTGCTTGGCAATGCCATTCAGAAATACGGCTCAGACAAGTTTGGCTTAGAAGTGCTGGTTCAAAGCACAATGGAATACTGCTTTGATTTGGAAATAAAGGCTATTGAAGCACTTGAAACAAGAACACCAAAAGGCTACAACATAACTGCTGGCGGTGAAGGTTTTGCGGGGTTCTTTGGCGAAGACCATCATATGTATGGCAAGAAAAAGCCAGCCGCTTTTGGCGAATACATGAGCAAGTTGTTTACTGGTAGACCAATACCATTAGAGCAACGGGCTAAAATTAGTGCTAGTTTAAAAGGCAAGAAGCAAAGCGCAGAAACCATTGAAAAGCGAACTAAAGCCATAACTGGTCAAAAGCGGTCTAAAGAATCTATTGAAAGAATGATTGCCGCAAAACTTGGAAAAAAGTTTTCTGAAGAAGTTAAAGATAATATGCGTATGGCAAGAAATAATCGTTCTAGTGAAGCAGGGTACAAAAAACAATCTGAAGCAATGAAGGCTTTATGGGCTGACCCTGCGTATAAAGAAAAAATGCGTATTGCGTTTATTAAAAGAAAAGAGGTAACTCATGGCGGCTAACCTTGGGGGATTTATCTCGGCAACATTTAACCCTTTATCTGGTGCGCCTACTACTGTTGAATATTTAGTGGTCGCTGGTGGGGGTGCTGGAGGCGGTTCTACTGGTGGCGATGTTGCTGGTGGAGGAGGAGGCGCAGGTGGACTTTTAAGTGCAGCCAATTTTGCCGTGGCTACTGGCTCTGCTTTGACTATTACTGTTGGCGGTGGAGGTGCGGCTTCTGCTAATGCTAAAGGGGCTAGTGGGACTGACTCAGTATTTAGCTCTATTACCGCTACTGCAGGCGGTGCAGGCGGTGGCACAACTACTCGTGCAGGCAGTAATGGCGGTTCTGGTGGTGGTGGCTCTTATAACGGGTCAGGTGGTACTGGCGTAAGCGGTCAAGGATTTGCTGGTGCTGGAACAACAGGAAATACATCTGGTGGGGGTGGAGGTGGTAGTGGTTCTGTTGGTATTGCTCCACCGGGTAGCGGCGGTGCTGGTACTTGCTCAACCATTACAGGCTCACGAGTTTTCTACGCTGGTGGAGGCGGTGGCGGTGTTTGGACAACCGAAGGCAATCCCGGCCTAGGAAGTGCTGGTGGTGGCAATGGTGGTGGTGCATACAACACCAAAGGGCCGGGATATTCGGCTACAGCCAATACTGGTTCTGGCGGTGGTGGTTGCTCCATGATAAACACTGCGGGTGATGCGGCTGGCGGCAATGGCGGCTCTGGCATCGTAATCATCAGATACCCTGCAACACAATCAGCACCAACTGCAACAACTGGTTCACCACAAATCAACTACGCTGATGGCTACCAAATCTACACTTGGACATCATCTGGAACTGTAACTTTTTAAAGGAAAATCATGGCACATTACGCACATATCACAAACGGCATCGTTGACCAAGTTATTGTCATTGACGCTGAAACACTTGCAACAGGTCATTGGGGTGACCCATCTGAGTGGGTTCAAACAAGTTACAACACGCATGGCGGTCAGCACCCTGAAGGTAGACCCCTCCATAAAAATTACGCAGGAATTTCATATTCATGGGATGGAACAGGCTTTGCCCCTCCACAACCATTTGCATCATGGACTAAAAACGCAGATACATATCTGTGGGAAGCCCCAACACCTATGCCGACAGATGGCAAGATGTATCGCTGGGATGAGCCAACATTGTCATGGGTTGAAGTAACTCAAGGAGTCTAACGTGGCTCAATATAGCGGCATATACACGCTGTCTCAGGCAAGCCAAGCCATTAAGGACAACAACTGGACAGGACTGCCTCCGCAGAATGTGGAGTATTTGGTCGTTGCTGGTGGGGGCGGTGGAAATGCGGGCGGTGGCGGTGGCGGCTCTGGTGGCGGTGGCGCTGGTGGATTGCTTGCGGGATTTGCTGGCGTTTCTATTGGCTCTGCAATTACAGTTACTGTCGGTGCTGGTGGCAATGGCAGTAGTTCTTCAACTGGAACAAGTGGTAATAATTCAGTTTTTGGCTCTATTACTTCTATTGGCGGTGGACGAGCAAATAGAGATAATTACGACACTACGCAATCTAATTTCAATGGTGGCTCTGGTGGTGGAACTGGAAGTCAAAATACGCTAAGTGGTTCAGGAATATCTGGTCAAGGCAACAATGGTGGTAGCCCTGCAAGTGCTGTAACTTATGGTTCTGGCGGTGGTGGTGCTGGAACTATTGGTCTTTCTGGAAGTTCTTCTGTTTCTGGTAATGGTGGTGCTGGTATTGCTTCTGCTATTTCAGGAACTGTAACTACCTACGCTGGTGGTGGTGGTGGCGGGGCGTATATATCTGGCTCTGGTGGCTCTGGCGGTGTTGGTGGTGGCGGTGCTGGCGGTGGTGGCTCTACTGGTGCTGGCGCAGGAGTTGCAGGTACTGCAAATACAGGTGGAGGCGGTGGAGGCGGTTCGTACTACAACTATGGTACTTATGGAGGTGAAGCTGGCGGTAGCGGTATTGTCATCCTCCGCTATCCAGACACATTCATAGCCGCAACAAGCACAACAGGTTCACCTACGATTACTGTGGCTGGTGGGTTTAGAGTTTATAAATTCACGGCTAGTGGGTCTATCACTTTTTAAATACAATAGATTCTTATGTACACACCTCTACGAACACCATTTACCTCAATGTCCTTTTGTCCAGACGTTCCTAGTAACGCATTGGGACCAAACGAGTACAACTCAGGTAAAAACGTAGAGGCTGATGTACGCTCCATTAAGAAAATCTTTGGTGAGATTCAGATAGCCTCAACCATTACTGATATGCCCATCTTTGTTGAAGGTGGTTTTCGTTCTGAAACATCTTGGGTATACATCGTAGCAACTCGCAATTCATCTAGCCAAGGTAAATGGTGGATGATTACGGCTACGGGAATTACCAACATCACGCCTGGCGTTGGCGCTAATCCTGCGGTTTATCTTTCTGGTTATACAGAAGATATCAATATCACCTTTTCCTCCGTTGGTAATGTCTTCTTTATGAACGACACTATCAGCAACCCCATGTATTTCTTGCCTACAAGCAATGAAATTACAGTAACTAGCAATGCTGCATGGAATTACGAACCTAGCGTTACGTCAACAACTGCAGGTTTTGTCAGAAATTATTGTTCTCCCAATGTGGGAAACATTTTGATTGCAGGTAATTTGACCAAAGTTATTGGCGGTACAACTTATAACTACCCCACAACTGTTCGCTGGTCACAAGCTTTTGCTCTTCAAGGTTACCCAACAACATGGGAGCCAACCCTATCTAACGTGGCCAATGAACAAGAAGTTCCTGTTCGTGGTCCTTTAATTGACGGGTTCTTCCTTGGTGGTAACTTTTATGTGTGTTCCTATTGGGATACAGTAGTTTTCTCACCTATTTCTTACCAAAACAGTACTGCACCTATCTTTGGTGTTCGACTGTTAAACCAAGGCCGTGGATTGTTTAACAATAACTGTTGGACAAATACCGATGCCAATGTTTATGGCATTGATGCTCGTGATATTTGGGTATTTAATGGCTCTGAATTCTCGTCTTTAGGTAACCAAAAAGTAAAAGATTACTTCTTTTCCAATTTGAGTCCGTTGTATTCAGGTCGGATGTTTATGGTGAACAATACTCAAAAGAACCAGATTGAGATTTATTATCCTGATCTAACATCTACAGGCTGGTGCAACAAGATGCTATCTTGGAGATATGATCTGCAAGTTTGGAATGCCCCTAAAGACATCCAAAACGCCTGTATGGGCACTGAAGGACCTCGTTGGATAGATAGCTCACCCGATTACTATAATTTGGCTTCTAGGGCTACTGTATACGCTCGTGGTGGTGTTTCTAGTTCTAGATTGATTGAGACTGCCATTACCAATGCTTTTGTTGGTTCTGCCATTGATTCTCAGTTTGAGCGTACCAATGTGACTTTGCAAACTTCTAATGGTCCTGTGCCTTACTCTAACAAGGTATATGTTCACAGGTTATTGCCTGAGATTGCGGGTACAGGAAAGATTAATATCAGTGTTGGCGGTGCTAACTCTACTGCTCAAACACCTGTATATGGTGAAGTTGGTGTAACAAGCATTGATACTGATACGCCATGGGTTCCTACTCAGCAAAATTCTGTTCGTACAGTGGCAATTAAGTTTAGCTCAAACGATGCAACTGATACTTGGAAAATGAGCGCCATGAATTGGCAAGCTACTGTTACCGAGGATGCCTTCTAATGACATTCGCTTTAACCAACAACCCCTCGCAATCGGAAATATCTGAGGCCATCAATTATTTGTTGGCTAACTTTGGATCAAACCTTGTTGCTGACAATACAACAGGTATTATTTCTGGTCCGTCAGGGGTTTTGGTTGCTTATTTGTACCAGTATTTAGCGGTCAAATATGCTGATAGTTTTGATGGCTCTGTGAATTTTAGTAACAGTCCAACCAATCGACAATTCTATGGTTTGCGTAATACCAATAGTTCTGTGGAATCTACTGATTTTGCTGACTACATTTGGTATAGGGCAGCGGGTGGATTTGGTACAACCAAGTTTCTTTTCTATCAAACAAGTGGTGGCCGACAAGTTAACTTTTATGTTGGCACAACTGCGCCTGATGCTACTTATTTGCAAGAATCTGGTCCTGCAATTGACCTAGATTTTTTGACAACCACAACGACAATTGCATATAACAGTGCTTTGCCAACGATTTATCAGTGGACAACTAGTTCTACGCCACCTGCTAGACCATCAACTACATCGACTTATACATGGGCAACAGGGGCTTATACAGCTCCTGCGGGATGGTCTACAACTCAACCTGTAAATACAACGCCAGCTTCTTACTTGTGGGCAATTACGATTCCTTTGGTAGTTCTGTCCACTACAGTCACATCTACATTGGATTGGACTAACACTTCATACAATATTTATGTTGCCGGATCTAATGGTGCGACAGGCGCTACAGGTGGAACTGGAACTGCGGGTGCTAATGGCTTGGCGGCTTTTACTGCTTACAGAGTTCAGAGCCAGTCTACTGCGGCTCCAAGCACCCCAAGTAACACCACAGGCCCTACAGCGCCTTCTGGGTGGTCTTTAACCTCTCCTAGCGTTACTGTAGGTGATGTTCTTTGGTACACCTTTGGACAGTACAACTCGTCTAGTGGAACAATTAATGGAATTCCTTCAGGACAAACTCAATGGGGTACTCCAACCGCTGCTTCTGTTTTTCAAGATATTCGCTCTGATAACTGGAATGGTGGCACTCCACCAACTACAGGGCCATTTGCGCCTTTAGGTACTGCGGGTTATTACATTCAACGCTCAACAGGTAATATGTACCTTAATAGTGTTTATGGTCGTGGCGTAGCTCAATTTGATGGCTATAACAATGGTGGAGGTACTGTTGCCGCCATTCTTGCCAATTATTCTGGCACTCAAACCAATGGTATTTATGCTAGTGCAGGTTCTGGTGGAGCAGGAGTCTATGCTTCAGGTGGTGGTGGTGCGGTAGCGGTGGAAGCCAGTGGGCTTAGTTCTAATGGCATTAACGCATCTACATATAGCAGTACAAACTATGCAGGATATTTTGTTCATAGTAATAGCAGTGCCGTTGCCGCTTACATTTGGAATGGTAAATTTCAAATAAATAACAGCAATTTAGTAACCAATCTAAATGCTCAATATTTAAATGGAGTGCAATCTTCTGCTTTTGCTACTGTTGCTTCAGGCGCAGATGCTTATGCCGCTAATAGATTAAATGGTTCTGCCGGATTAAATGTGTTGAGATTTGTTCAGGGCACTTTAACAGGATCTTCTGTTGCAGGATTTAGCGGAACCAATAAGCCTGGCTCAACTTCAAGCAATGTGTGGATAGAAATCAACATTGATGGTACAACCCTTTACATACCTGCATGGACATAATATGCCAAGAGAAGTTAATATTCCTGCCGAAACAGTTTATGAGGATATTCAATCCTTACAAGAGTTTCCCGAACAAGAGATAGTTCGTGTTGTTGTTGGCCAAACAGACTCACAAGGTGTGTTTGTTGTCCCTCAACAACTTACTGAATACACTATCAAAGGCGATATGTATACAGAATTAAATTCTGCTAATCCATCTTGGGACCCTGCAAAACCTGCGGGAACCTACTTTAATGCCGATTTATGGCATTTTATCGACATTCTTAGGGGTTAATAATGGGTGGATTTTCAGCACAAGTACAACCTAATCAGGTATCAGGTCCCGCTAGTAAAGGGGCGGGAATGAGTGCCAATCAATTGGGCATGAACCCTATTAATCCGTCTTTGACTCAGAAGATGGAAGACAGCATGATGCAACCCCAAGCTAGTAATCAGGCAATAGACCCGACTACCGGAATGATGGGTGGCCAAATAACAATGCCTGGTCAAGGTGGCCAACCAAAATTAGGTATGCCTAATGCCTATTCAAACACCTTACAACCATGGGATAATCAAGCCCAACAACCACAAGCTGGTATGGGTAAAGGATTGGGCGGTTTGACTAATCAAATTGCCAAACAAACTGGTAAAGGAGTCTAATCATGGGCGGTGGAAAAGGAAGTAGTTCTTCGGCTCCTATAGTCACGCAAGAACAAAAAGACGCAATTGCAGCACAAACAGGCTTCCTGACGGGAACGGCCTTACCTGCTTATCAAAACACCATTCTGGGCGCTAAAGATGCTCTTTATGGCACTGCAGCAAATGTTTTACCTGCCATGAATACTGCAATGGGTGTTGCAGAGCGTGGCATGAATGTTGGTCAAGCTGTTGGTGAAGGCGGTATGTATGCCGGATCACGAGGCCAAGGCAATTTAGCTAGTTATCAAACTGGTGTTGGTCAAGATTTGCTTGGCACTGGTGCTGTTGGTTTACAACAAGCAGGTTGGAATCAAGCCAATCGTGGTGAGCTTTTAAGCAAAATTGGTGGTGATCAACTGCAAAACTTGTTTAGCCCACAATATAAACAAGAGCAAATTCAGGCTTCTTTGCAACCTGCCCGTGAAGAGATTCGTGAGCAATTAGGTGGTCAGAATGCCATGTTTGGCGCTTCAGGTGGTTTGGGTTCATCTCGCATGGCTCTGGCCAACAAAAACCTTGAACAACTTGGCCAACAACGTCTTCAATCTGCTGCGGCTCAAACTTCTGCTGCGGTGGAGGGTCAACGTCAACAAGCGGCTAATACATTGCTAGGAACAGGACAAGGCGCTCTTGCTCAATCTCAAGGTGCTTTTGGTACTTTGTTTGGTGGTGGTCAGGGTGCATTGCAACAAGCAGGTGGTTTGTATGGAAATCTTGGAACACAAGGTTTGGCATCTACATCATTGGCTAATCAATTGGCAACAAGTCGTGTTGGTTTGGCTCAAACACCACAAGATGTATTTAACAAATATGCGTCTGTAATTTACGGCACACCCCAAGCTTCTACAACGCCTAGTTTTGCTGGTACACAAGGTGCAAATACATCTAGTTCTAGCAAGGGCTTTAAACTTTAAGGAAATAGCATGGCTGAAAAATCATTACCAGGGATGGAATTTGCTGATTGGACAAGTCTTCCATCTATTACTGAAACTATGGCTCGTCAGCAAGCAGGTGGAGCAAAAAGTCCATTAATGATGATTGCAGGAAAATTATTAGAGCAATTTAATTCTTCAGGTCAACCGCCTGATGGCTCTGTACCTGCTCCCGAAATGGGAATGGGGCAAGGATTGTCTTATCCTAGTAAAACAGGAATAGATCCTAATGCCATGCCAAATGGTTTAACTGCGCCTAATTATCAAATGTTTAATCAACAAGCTCCTACAGCTCCAATGACATTGCCTAGTTTAGGTCAGCCAACAATGCAACCTACTGACAGTTACACAAAATATCTATTTGCACCGAGGTAAATATGGCAATACTTGAACCTGTTGTTCCTGAAACAAACTTTGCTGTTCCTCCTTCTGATGCGCTTAAAAGTCAATTTGACCAAGCCGCATCAAATGGTGACTATAAAAGTATGTACGAGTTGTTTCCAAAAGCAACAGGTACATCTTTAGCTCCAAAAATTCTTCAATCTGCTGAAATAATGCAGAGAAATACTGTTCCTGCCAAAGCTGCTCTTCAACAAGCCAAAGACAACGGAGGATTAAGCACTCCAGATGGCCGCATGGCTTTTGCTAATACTGTTTCCGAGTTTAAACAATTACAACCTGAAACAGGGTTTGTTAAAGGATTAGCTAACACTTTAATGGGTGTTCCTGATGCATGGAAGTCAATGACTCGTGGATTGGAAACTTCTCGTGTTGAGTACGATAAATTTGGTAAACCAATTATTTCGGCTTATGCTCAAAATAATCCTGATACGCCTTTTCAAGTTATTGATGGCATTACAAAACAACCTATTTCTCTTAAAGAATATGGTGAGCGTGGCGTTAAGCTTTTTAAAGATGCAGCTCAATCTCCTTTTGTTCAAGCAGAAGGTGAAGTTGTCAAAAAGAATGCTCAAGAATTTGTAAAGTCTGCTGAACGGGCAAATATTAATGCTGCCGCTTATTCTGCTATTGGTCAAAATGCTCAAAAGATGGAGCAACTGTGGAATAAATTTTCTGATAAATATGGCATATCAAACGATACATTGAATGAACTTTATTCAATTACCAGTAAAACTTTATCAAATGAACAGACGATTTCTGACGCTGTAAATCAAATGCTTCAGGGTATGTCAAATGATAGCCGCAGAGAAGGTGCTGAAAAATTAAGAGCATTAACTGGTGGAGGTGGCATTCCTAGTATTGTTAGTGTTACTGGTAAAGATCAATTTGTTGCTTCAGATGGAAAAACTTATTCCACTCAAGATATGCAACAAAAAGTTAACGATTATTTAAAGAAAAATACTTTAAATTCTCAATATCAACAAAACAAACAAACTTTGGAAGAATCTGCTGCTTTTAAGATTTTGCCAGTAGAAGACAAAGTTGCAATGCGTGAAATTATGAATCTTACGCAAGCAAATCATATGTTAAAAAATGATGTTGCAAGTACTGTTGGTGCATTGCCAATCATTACAACTGACATTCCGTATAAAGCTGGTGATCCTTTTAAAATTGGAATTATTGGTGCAAAGATTGCTCAAGCAAATGCAGAAAAAGTTGCCGCATTTCAAAATTTCTTTGCAGAAGAATCAAAAAGATTTACCGCAGGAAATCCTCCTACAGCAGGTTCATTAGAAGCGGCTTTTACTCGTCCTGATGCACCAACCTTAAAAGAAATTAATGATAAGTACGCCAAACAGATTCAAGAAATTGAAGCTCGTGCAATGCCTGAAACAAAACAAAGCTCATTAATTGGTACATCTATTGGTGGACAGGCATTACCTACTGGAGAAAAACCAGAGAAAAAAGGTGTTGCAGCTCGTACTTTTAAAAATACAAACACGCCAGATCCTGATTCAATAATGAAATCAATACTTGAAAGGAATAAACCAAAATGACCGAACGTGTCAATAACATTATTCTTGAAGCATTGCAATCGGGAGTTCCTCCTCAAATTATTTTTGATAATTTAAGACAAACTGACGATCCTGACATCCAAGTTTATTTAAAAAGATATCAACAAAACATTGATGACTTTAATAAACCTGCACCTAAAGAAGAAACTCCTTCATCACAAGTAGCTGCAACTATGGCTAGTGGCGCTCCTACTATTGGTCCTAAAGAAGCGGCCATTGCCGGAGGAACTGCTGGTTTAGTTGGAGTGGGCGCAAAAATTCTTTATGATAAATCTACTAAATCTAAAGAACCTGTTGCTCCTGATGAAAAAGTATCTGGTGCAATTAGAAGTCCTGCTCAAGAAGAAATGGAAAAATTAAAGCTTGATCGTGAAAGAATTAAAACTGAACGAGCAAAAGTTGAATATGAAAATTGGTTAACTAAAAATACTTTTAGTGAAGCCGAAAAAGTGTTAGGTCGAAAGATTAAAGATCCTGCGGATCAAATCATTGCTGATAGATTATTAGCACAACAACAAAAAGCTGGATTTGGACAAGGTCCTTCTTTGCAATCTGTTGTGCCATCTACACAACCTACATACACAACAAGCAATCAAGCTCCTAATGTAACTACATCACTTCCAGATCTAAAACAAGAAGCTTCTAATATTGCTTTAGCTACTGAAACTGCTGACAATATTGCCGCAAATAAAACACAATTACCTAGTACTGTTAATCAACAATTAACTCCACCAACATCAACAGGTACTCCTAATGGACAAACAGTGTCTAATGGAAATAACTCTAAGCAAGCTATTGAACCTGTTTTAAAAGCAGAAGAACAACAAAAGATAGCTAGAAGTTTTGCTCAAAAGTTTGCAGATAAAAAAGCTGAACTTAATTTCAAATCTGAAGCAGATATTCCTGAAGGTTATGTTCTTCGCAAAGATGTTGGTAATCTTGATCGTTCTATGGGCAATATTCTTGGAAAAGAACATCGTCAATATGCTCGTGAAATGTTTACAGCAGGACAACCTTTTGGACATTCCGAAAATTTAAATAAAGATGTTTCTAAATTAACAACTGAATATTTTCAAAGACTTCAATCTGAAATTCCTGAAACTATTTTGAGTAGGTCTGAACGCAAGTCACAAGGAATCCCTTCTGACTTTGGCACTTATGCAAAAAATACAAATTTTGGCAGAGGAGTCAAAGTTGCAGGTGTTGCAGGAACATTGCTTGCTGTAGCTGACATTGCAAATGCCGCACAAAAAGGTAGTTATCTTGAAGCTGGTTTAAGAGGTGCTGATTTAGCAACAGATTACATACCTGGCGTTGCTCAAATTAAACAAGGTTTATCTCCTTTTGATGTTGGTGCTGGTTCAACTCTTTCTCTTGAGCAAATTCAACAAGCAAAAAATATAAATCTGCTTGGTAGTCCTTATGCTCAAACCGAACAAGCTAAAAAACTTCGTGAAAAAGAAGCATACGCTCGTAAGGTTGGTGCTGGTCGTGGCATTGCTCCCCCATCTGCTTATTTGAGGTAAATATGTCTGAAGTATCACACGCACAAATCTACGAACGCCTCATAAAAGTAGAGGAAAAAGTAGATCGTATTGATAACAATACTCGTGGTCTTGTGGAAGCTATTCAAGCTGCCCAAGGCGCAGTAAAAGTATTGAATTGGATTGCGTCATTTGCTAAACCATTGCTTTGGTTCGGTGCAGTGATTACTGGTATTGGTATAGCTTGGCAAAACTTTAAATCACATTTTTGAGGTGAACTATGGCCACAGGTTTGTACGCAAACATTCATGCTAAA
>JAULBY010018665.1:0-19691 GCA_032358315.1 Ophiocytium majus
AGGGGCGCCAGCGGGCTCCCGCGCAGCCGCGACGCACGCGCGGCAGGCGGCCACACCGACGGCACGCCGCGCGGCGCCGGCGGCAGGGTGGCCAGGTAGGGCGCGATTGCGCTCGTGGCGCCGCGGCGCGCCTCCTCCAGCAGGTGCGCGGCGATGGCGGCGCGGCCGTCGAGGGCTTCCATGAGGGCTTCCGTGTGGAGCGCGCGTGCGGAGGCGTGCGCTGCGCGTGCCGCGTCCTCCGTGATGAGGAGCCCTGATGGGATCTGTGTGGGAGGGGGTGGTGGGGGGGTGGGGGTTGGGGTGTGTGTGGGGGGGAGGGCGCAGGTGGTATGGTGTTTTGAGCAGCTTCCAGGGATGTGCACAGTGGTGGCGTGTGTGGGGGGGTGGCGGCGGGGCATGTGTGGGGTCCGATGTGCTGTGCATTGTGGCGTCGTTGTGTGTTGATGCCATGGGTTCTGTGCCTGTAGAAGTAGTAATCAATGTTGCACTTTTTTACTTCTTTACTTCGTAGTTTACACTGGGTGCCTACGACCTACTACAGTACTAGTAGTACCTCTAGGAACAAATGGGTTGCTACCACCGTAGCAAGTGCATGACAACATGTGGAGTTGACACTTTCCACCTCACGGAGGTGCCTACTGGCTGCGTGGCATCGGTTGTGTAGGGCACAACAGCTCCCCAGCCGCTGCCATGTAGCATCAGCATCACATTGCCCACCTTCTCAAGTGGCTCGTAAATGCACCTTACCACTATACCAAGTGTATAGGGTACCATAGGCATGGGTTGTTGTGCGCCCGTGGCACTGGGTACTTTCAACCCGCTGCCACCCAGCATCATCATCACGCCTCCCACTACCTCAAGTGGCTCTGCCACACACATCATCTTGTCTACAGCAAACTGTATGGGACCTATGTGGTCGTGAAATCCCTCACCTCCAAGATGGTGTCCATCCGTTCCATGTCCTTGGTCGCATACATGCCCCTCAAGCCACTCCCGTCAGTCATCAGCGCCACGCTGCCCACCGTGGCGCCACTGTCCAGCAGCCACTCCAGAAACTCAGCATCATCATCCCGCATGCTCAACTTGCTATCTGTTGCTGCCGCCGCCGTTGTTGTGGCTGCTCCTGCTGGTTCTGTAGCCGCCGCTTTTGCTGGTGGTTTCGAAGCCGCTACTGTTGCACCTGCTGCGTCTGGCGGTGCGGAGCACACGCCCTCTGCTGAGCAAGTTGGCGCATCGTCCACTGCACCTTGTGCCACTGCAGCCGCTGCTGCTGAGCGCATGTGCCCGCATATCAGCAGCAGCAGCAGCAGCAGTGGTGGCAGGGGCCATACTCCTCGCATTGGTGCCGCTAGCGTGTGCTGAGTGATGGAGCACCTGTGAAGAAAATGTGCAATCATACGAGTGGCAGGGTGTAATACTCGAAGTATTAGCCAGCCGCCGTGTCGAAATGCACTAGTGGGCCATGCACTGTCATTATGAGCAGGTCGCATACACATGCGCATGTATTACTTCGGAAGTACATGTCGAACTCTGGACAAGACACACAGCCCTTTGTTGCTGGAACCTTGCACGCAAGCGCCGTACGTAGATATAGTTGCGTCTGAAGGCCGTCAATGTCACATGGGCTCTGATGTGTGCAGCTTGTTGTGTCAGTGTAGGCGAAGCTCCCCGCACCATCATATCCCTTTTCGCAGGCATGCCCAAGCAGCATCAGACACTGCCACTACATCAGCAACGAGTATCAGCATGAGACTGGCAGCTGCAGCTGCTGCAGCTGCAGGTGCAGCCGTCCGTGTCACTCGGCGCCAGTCACTGACCATGCCCTGCTGCACCGCCGGTTTACTTGCAGCATGTGCTGGTGCCCTTGCCTCAAGTGCCAAGCCATTGCAAATTGCAAATGCACACCAGTACCAACTGCACTCATGAGTGCAGGTGCCGTACCACGTGTCAGGAGCAGCTAGCACCAGCAGCAGCCAGCCATAACCATGCTCCTGCCCTGCCAAAGTAGCACATGTGTAATGCCACTTGGGTTGTGCCACCTAAAACCTACCAAAGAGACCGTGGCTGGTGCAAGTCGGTACTGCCAACAGCCAACACAGGACTTCGAGCACTAACACGGTACTTTTGCTGGAAATCACTTTCATGCACCGGGGTTGTAGTGTAAATGTAACACTGGTGATGCATTGTGTGCAGGGGCTGCACGGTCAAAGCAGCGTGACTACCACCACCAGCACTGGCTGCAGGATGCGATGCGTGCACAATTGTTGCAACAGCTGGCGATCGGCGCTGCTGCAACTTGCCAGCACTGCAGTACTTGAAAACATTGCTAGAGCTCGCAATCACTAGCACTGCACCTGAACAACTGCGGAGCCAGCAGCGACGCGAAGGTCGTCCTGGCCTGCTCCCGCGCGGCTCCAGTCCCAGCCTGCTGTGGACACGCCTGGCTGGGTTTAGCTGTAGTCACAGCAAGTGGTGCCGGTGACTGGCCTGCAAACGGATCCTGCCAATCCTGGTGCCGCAGCCGCCGACTCGCCAGCGCACGACAGCAGCCGGTAGCCACCAATGTTCTCCGCCCACACAGTGCCCAGCCTCGTCAACTGTTAACTGTGAATATTAGAAAAGCTCAGAGCTTGCATGCATGCAGCGCAGACACGCCAGCTGGCTTGACTTCAAATGTGAAGTTGACATCGAGATCAACTTCACATTTGAAGTAAGCCACGCTGCACGATCGCGAGCACGCTTGCAAGCTTGAGCTTTCAAAAATTGCACACCTTTTGACGAGGCTGGGCACTGTGGGCGGAGAACATTGGTGCCAGGCTACCGGCTGCGGGCGTGCGCTGGCGAGTCGGCGGCTGCGACACCAGGATTGGCAGGACCCGTTTGCAGGCCAGTCACCCCACCTTGCTGTGACTGCAGAACACCCAGGTGTGCACAGGCAGGGGCTGGAGCCGCGCGGGAGCAGGCCAGGACGACCTTCGCGTCGCTGCTGGCTGGTTCCGCAGTTTTTCAGGTGCAGTGCTAGTAATTGCGAGCCCTAGCAACGTTTTCGAGTACTGCAGTGCTAAGAAGTTGCAGCAGCACCGATCGCCAGCTGTTGCAACAAAATATTGTGCGCACACACGCCAGTGCTGGTGGTGGTAGTCACTCTGCTCGGACTGTACAGCCGCTGTACGCAACGTATTACCAGCGATAAAGTCACAACCGTACATCACAACTCAGGTGGGGTCCCCAACAAAAGTACTGCGTTAGTGCTCAAGGTACTACTGTGTATATTCCAACAGGCACCAGTTATGGCACGGGTTCTTGTGGTTTAGGCGGCACAACCCACAGTGGCATTACACACATGCTATGTTGGCACGGCAGGTGAGTATGGTAATGGCTCGCTGTTGCTGGTGCTGGCGCTGCTCCTGACGCAGACCGTGGCACCTGCACGCATGGGCAGTTGGTAGTCTTGTGCGTTTAGTGCCTTGAAAAGGCACTGGGAGGGATGCAGCACGTGCTGTCGATTACCGTAGCCGACGGCCATGGCTGCAGCAGCAGCAGTCTCAGACTCTGCACCATCAGAGCTCGGAATCCACTGAGGGCACCAGCTGCGGCCGCCACGGCGGCCAGCAGCTGTTTCGCCACAGCAGCAGCAGCACGCATGTGGGTGTTCTCAATCACAGCTGTCGCTCCCGACATAGCCATGTACCAACGTGTCGCACGAGCGGTATGCACCGGTAGGTGTTGAGCCCCCCCCTTTCATCACCGTCGCCCGACGCCACGGACGCATCTCATGCACCCTGTACGCCGGGGTGACGCCAAGTTAACACACACCAGCATAGCATAGCATAGCATAGCATTGCATACATGTGTGCGTGACCATGGTCTACGCCCACCTGTGGACTGGTCTGGAGGCAGCTACAGTAGTTACGGACACGTCTAATGTAGAGACAGGGCCGCACATGAGCGCCGGACTGGACAGCTGCTCCAAGTGTCAGCGCTTGCAGGCCACCTGCGCGCACTTCATGTGGTGACGCAGGGCCTCCGCGGGCCGGCGCCCACTGGCACGGAGCTGCCGAGGGCGCATGGAAAATTGATTGGTTGGTGCAGAAATTCGAACAGAAGTCTGCGTAAATATCCGTAGGAGCGAGGAACATTTGTGAACGAATTTCAGAAGTACACGCTACATCCGTATACACCAGAGATACGGTCGTCTACACGGGGGCATGTGCTGACTCATCGGATGCTGGAAGGTTTCATGCAGACTGTGCAGCGACGCGACCTACTGGCAACCGTGGTGTGCGCGCTGGTCGGCAAATTGACTTGGACACGTTCAAGGTGACATGATGCGCGCCAATATAAACTGGACGGTTGTGTTGAAGGTAGGGCCAACAGTGGAAGTGCCTCAGCCTGACGCAGGCTCGGCCGGCATGCTGCAGCACACAAAAGCACGACTCTCCAGGTGCCGTACTATTGCAGAGAGGCTGAATACGAAGTGTGATTTCATGCCAGTGGCAGCTGCGGCTGCGGCAGTCACAATGGAACGTATGAAACTGGCAGCGACAGCCTGAGACAGTGGCAGCTCAGGAGATCAGCTGCCAAGGGCTGCTCGCACTCTCATGAATGGGCCATGCATGCATATGAATGAACGTGACCACGGTCATCAGTGTGAGCAGCAAAGGGCGGCAGCGCCCCAGAGCCCGCCTGTGGGCGGGTTGCGCTACGTGCAGCAAAATGTGCTGTGTACGTGCATCCAGCGTGAGGCTCCGGGCCGGGCTCGTGCACATAGCCTACATATTGTATGTGGCCGAAGTGTGAATCGGCACTCGCTGAGCTGGCTGAAGCTGGCTCCTGACATGAGAATGCTCACTTGGTACACGCAGCGGCATGTTGCTCTGGCAGCTGCTGCAGCATGGGGCATGTACACGTGTATGTCTGCTGCAGTACTGTATGCGGCCAAGCCACGGAGACCTGCTGCAGCAGCCAGGGGTGCTGCACCGGCAGCATCACTGCAGCTGATCTGCAAACGCACACGAGTGTGGCTGCTCACAAGGCGCGCACAGTACTACTATAGCAGTTATAAGCAGCTTGATGATGGCCGAGGGGGACCACAAGCTCTGACTGGATGTGGCAGGTGTCGACAGCAGGGCAGCGTACTTACGGCAGCCGCGCGGCCGCGGCCAGCGCCGCGAGGGGGGCGCGCACCAGCTTGTGGTGTTTTTGTCAGTGCGCGATCTGGCACTCGCGGCTGCAGTACCGGATGAAGCCGCACTTGGCGCACGCGCGCAGCTTGTTGGAGCCCCCGGCGGCATCAATGTTGCCAGCTGCCTCAGCCACCTCATTAACCAGTACCGTCCAGCAGTAGGCGTACCAGGTGGGCCTCGGGCAGCTGGGCTGCGCGCGCGGCAGAGTGCCGGTGCTTACTGCCAGCTCCAGCACCGAATCCTCCTGGTCCCGTATGCGGCGTGGGTTGTTCGGCAGATTCACAACAGCATGATCATCATGATGATCGGCGCCGGCAGCAGCAGTGTCAGTGACAGCAATTTTGCCAGCAGCAGCGGCAACAGCAGCGGTGGGCGAAGTGGCACCAGCGCCGGCAGCACCGTGAGACGGCATCGCTGCTGGATGCATCTGTGGTGGTCCCCGCCCATTCTTGCCCAGCCAGTTGCCGCAAATGACATTCTACTTGCGTACTTGTGACGGCGTTAAGTCCACCACAGCCTTGTGCGTACTTGCTTACTAAAGTAGTACCAACTACCAACAATTAATTACTTGCGAAGTACTTTTTTGTAGCGGTGGTAGTTTTAAAATAATCTAGTGGAATGGAGGTGGGCACACACGACGGTGCTGAGTTGAGCCAGCCGCCTGCAAGCGCAGGCCACCGCGCGCGCAGCGCAACACCTTGACAAGTGAGCTCACTGGCAGTCACTGCGCCAATGCCTCAACCGCCCCATCAACAAGCACCTCCTTTCCAAACCAAGAAAGTACAGTTGCGTCGATGTGTGCAACGCACTGCATACGCATGTTTAGGCAAGCCCCACATGTCGCTCATTGTCCGCTCACAATATGCGCCTGCACATGTGGTTGTGTGTGAGGCTTACTAACAATACTGTACTAATATGGTATGCAGGCACACGCTAGCACACGAGCAGGCACTTAGTCACTGTGAGATTTAACAGCTCATACTCCAGCGCTCCCTTTCGACCAGTTCCGAAGTCGTGCAAGTTCATGAAATCAGCGCATGTTGTGCCTGACGCAGGCGCTCCGAAACCGCGCACCTGCGGGCCAAGGCACAGCTGAGCGAACGGCATGAGCCGTGCCAGCGTCTCAATCGTCTGGTCGCCGCACTCCTCCTCACCCAGCACCCCGGCCTCCCGCAGTTCCTCCGGTGACAGCACCCTCTTGTCTGCCTTGCCCCGGCCGTTGAGCACGTTTGACGCCGCGACCAGCGCCTGCATGGCGGCACGGAAATAGCCAAGGTGCAGCGCGGGGGGCGCCTCATGCAAGGATGCGCACGCGGGCGCGCCAAAGCACCCCGCGGCCGCGCAGCTGACGCTCTTCAGCTGCTGCAGGGTCAGCGTGCCAGAACGGGCCAGCAGGCGCGCGCGCGCGCGCACGTCGTCACCGCGCGCCGCCACCTCCTCCGCCAAATCCCATGAGACCTTTGCCAGCTGCTGCAGCCAGCTGCTGCAGCACCAGCACTGCAGCCAGGTTGCCGGGCGCCAGCTCGCGCCGCGCGGCCGCCAGAATGCTCTCAAGCTGCAACTCGAGAGCGGCGAGCATGTGCCACGGTGCAGCGGCTAAGGCGCCGTCGTTGCCCAGCCTGACGGCAGCGAATTTCAGCTCGTTGTTGCGCTTGTAGAGCCTGAGCAGCGCGTCGCACTCCTCGCGCGTTGCCCCGTTGGGACACGTCCTGTCCAGACCGCATGTGTTGCAAACATACTCCGTCTCGCGGACGGCAGAGTCGTTGCAGAGGCCGAACGCCACTATGTGGTTCGGCGGCGGGGCGGCGGCGCGCCCGCACCCGTGGCGCGGGCACGGCACCGCCAGCAGGGGGTCGGGCCCAATGCAGCGCGGGCACATGCACGCCCAGCCGCCCTCCATGAAAGCCTCCTCGAGCATCCTCTGTCGAAGGTGTACGCTGGGTGAGTTGCCGACATGGTTGACGGTCACGGGCTCGCCGGCGCGCACGCGCCGCAGCGCCAGCAGCGTCACGCAGCCGGGCGGGTTCTCTGGCGTCGCCGTGGCATTGGGGGTGCACGCGTGCGCAGTGAAGCCGTGGCGCGCCAACAGGACTCCGGTGCGATACGTTCGGCGCGCCGCGTGCGCAGCGTCCGGCGGCGCGGCGCGCCACAGCGTCTTAGTGTGCATGTGCAGGGCGAACAGCATGCGCACCACGGCGTCGGCGCTGGGCGCGAGGGCAGCGAGCTCGGGCGAGTCTGGGAGCATTTCACGGGCGATCCGCAGGCGCTCGACGCCTATGTGCCATCAGGGCCTCGAAGGGGCGCGTGTGCGCAGTGTCGGCAACCAGGGAGTCGAGGGCCTGGCGGGTGGGGGTCCCCCTGGGCACCTGGAAGGCCTGCAGGAGAGGGCGGACTGTTGGTTCGCCCCTGTCGGTGGGCCCAAGATCGAGTAGGGGGGCCTCGCGCAGGATCACCTGCAAGCGCAGAGCCGCCGGCGACATTGTGCCTTCAATGTTTGTGGCTAGAGCGCTTTGAACATGCATTTTTTTTCCTGTTCAGGGGGCACACACGGGTAGCAGCGCACTTTAATTGAGACCAAGTGAGCTGCTGCAGGCGCATGCAGGCCGGGACAGCGAAACACATTAACACTTGCAAGCCAGCAGCCATGATGATATCACTGTTCCTTGCGACTGTTGAGTGACCATTGAACCTTATTATTGTGCTGCAGAGCAGCCTACTGCTGCGGCACTTGTGCACAGATGCATTTTTCTGGTGGGGTGTGGGTATAGATGCGCTGCCGGTGCTGTCACTGTAGAAGCACCAGTGACTGCATAAACACACAATGTAAGGTCTGTAGCAACATCGCTGTTTCTGTGAAGCAGACCACGGCCAGTGTACGCTGCCGCCAGTACCTCTGAAGTTAATGCAACATCTGCTACCAATGCACGCAAGGACACCGGTGTCCATCATGTGTCTGCAAACTTCAAGGGTGTCAGTTTTTTTTTTAACGTTGCCACCACTGGCAGGTCCACTGCCATTGGGCACTAAGCGGCTGTGGTTGACAAGTGGCCCCTTTGCCAGCAGTGAACTCTTGCTCAAACTTGCACGCAACATTTATCAACCAGTGGTTGTCACACCCCTCTGCCACCGCAGAGCCGTGGCTAAACAGGCTGCAACACGGACAATGCTGACAGCATCTTCAACAGCTGCTTCAACTTGTGGCGCGCTGACACGAAGCTGGAGTAACGGTTGCGTGGTATGATTCCCGCACCGTACACGTGGTCCATCGCGCACCCGGCTTTGTTAACATGTACCCATATACTTCAACATGGGAAGTTGCTGCACTTGGTTGTGCACATTGTGTGTTTGTGTGCACAAGCCGCCGGGTACTACTAGTAGTATGTGCCATGGCCACGAGCGTGCTGGCATGCAAGGCAAGGACTTTGCATGCCCACAAGTGCAAATAAATATGAACTACTTCGACAAGTACTTCAGAGCTATATGCGGTGGAAGCACAATGTGCTTTGTGTGCTTTGGTAGCTGGTTGTTGTGGGGTCTGCAGCTGACGCGGTGATACAGCACAAGGGGCGGGCTGGTGTTGCTTCTGCATTTTGATGGTAACTTAGGCTGCACCAGTGGTGGAAAAATGGTGAACTAAGCAGCTGACACCCACACCGTCGCAAAGAGCCTGGGATCACACTGAGCTGTGCTCAAAACTTTCCATGATGCTGGCAGCGGCACATGCCATGTGTTTGTAGAGCAAGCGTGGTGGGGTGGCTCACCTCTCCAACTTCGAAGTTGCGGGTCGCCAGCAGCATCTTGTACAGCTGCGTGGGAATGGGAGGCCGCCCGTTCTCCCACCACTTGGCTAGCTCATGCCAGCCCACACGCACGCCGCCCACCTCCTCCAGGTATTTCAGGTGCTCGTTGGCGTGGAGCGGGGCCTGCGGCTGCAGCGGTGGTGTGGACGCAGGCCGTGGTGGCGGAGCTACCTCCGCCAGGTCTTTTAAGTTCTCGTTGGTACTCGAGGCGGCGTACGGCTGTGGCGTGGACGCAGGCGGTGGTGGCGGAGGCGGCGGTGGTGGTGCCACAGCCCTGTCCTGGCGCTTCGTCCGTCTCGTTCTGTTGCGCGCCGCATGTCACAGGTCCTGCGAGAGCGGGGTGCACACGGCAAAGGGCGAAGCGCAATGTTAAGGGGGGAGAGGCTAAAGCCCCGGCTACTGTGCGGCACAAGGGAGGCCTGCCCTACCGCGCTGGGCGAAGATCACCGCCTCGCCCGCAATGGTTGCTGCTCCTGCGAGGCAGCACGTGCCGGTGTTGCCGCTCAGCAGGGGTGGTTTGGGTGCTTACCGCCACTGTCTGTGCGCCTGCTGCCCACGCATGTTTGCTTCCAGCGGAGTTGGAATGTGCGCTTGCCCTGGCCAGCTCAGAGACCAAGCAGTGCGGCAGCTACGAAGGCTGCTGTGCGTGCTCTGTGCCGTCGTGTCAACAAAACAGGAAACAAAATGGCCACCATTCAATCGGAAGGTGAGTGACAACAGAAGTACTCACCGTGGGCGTTCTCCTGTTGTTCGGCTGCTGCTACTTCTTTTCGCAGCCCCACCTACTTCGCGACCAGGCCTGCTGCTCCTATCTGCTGGTAACAGCGCAGCCTCTCTGCCATTTGTGTTTCGCTACAACGTCAAGATCAACTTCACAGTTGAAGTGTGCTGGTCAACTTCGGTGCCCACATGCCCCCATTTCTCCATGACTAATACACAAACTTCAAGATCAACTTTACATCTTAAGGCGCAGCGCACGGTGTTGCAAGGCTGGGCGCTGTGTGGGCGGAAACAGTGGTGGCTACCACTGCGGTCGTGCGCTGGCGCATCGGCGGCCGCAGCACCAGGACCGCCAGGAAGTGCTCGCACGCCAGTCATCCACCTTTGTGCGACTACTCGCCCCTGCCCAAACACAGGAGCACCGGCTGCAGCCGCGCGGCTACAGAAGGCCGGGAGCGGCGCTGCTATCTGCTGTCGCAACTCTGTGCAGGTGCAGTGGTTTCAGTAGCTGCAGAGCTTTCACAAAGTGCTTTCGAGGATTGCAGAGCTCAGAAGTTGCAGCAGCGCCGATCGCTAGCTGTTGCAACAGCACGCACACCCGCCGACAGCCGCTGTACGCAATGCAGTACCAGCGTTATAGTCATGACCGTACATCACCACTCAGGTGCATGCAAGTGGTCCCCAGCAAAAGTGCTGTGTTCATGCTTGAAAGCCTGAGTCGGCTGTTAAAAGCACAAGGTGCTGATGTAGTGACAGTGTCAGATGCTGCTTGGGCATCCCTGCGAAAAGGGAGATCATGGTGTTGGGCGCACGTACCAACTGCACGACTAGCTCCGGAACTCAAAGGGACGTCCCCGTGAGTTCAGCTGCTACACACCAAGATGCCCGCATCCCAGTGGGAAGTGGCTTTTGGTGTGTTTCTGTTCGCACCCTATATCTTTATTGACAATACAGTCTGGTATGCATGCATATGTGTACTTCTACTATCAAAGTACCTGCAGTATACTGGTAGAAGTATACTTCGGAAGTATAACGGTAAACTTCCCTGAAGGCCACAGAAGTAGCTGTTAGCTATGCATACATGCAGGCACTTGTGTGTATACCTGTACCCTATACTTTGAAATACATGCACTCACACAAGAAGTCCAGTTTTTTCGCTACCTGTCTGATTTTCTGGTCACACGCACCGTGTGCAAAGGGCTTTCCACGCCCTAAGCGGAGTTTAATAAGAGTACACAAGAATTATGTACTTCCACAGAAGCAGGTAGCTTAGCGCAGTGTAGAGCGCGGGCTTAACTGGTGCGGGTGTGCTCCTGCGGGCATTTGTGGTGCGAGGGGTCAGAGCAGTGTATTTTGCTCCCGTGGTGCACGCAGTCGCTGTGATCGCGCGCGTTGGCGAAAGCTACATGCGTACGCGCAGCCTGCGCCGCTGAACGAGCCAGCTTTGGTTTTATGATACTTCGAAGTAGTGAGCGGAGAACACAGACAGACGACACATGTGCGTGTATCTCACCGTCCCAGCCTGCGTGCACGTGCGGCAGCACGACCCCGCAATGCTTGCGGCCGTGGAGACCCCGCAATGCTTGCGGCCGTAGGAAGTGAGCACTGCTGCGCTCGCCCCGGGCCTGTATCAGGCTCCCCAAGAGGAGCTTCGACATTGGCTGATAGCCCTAGGTAGAGAGATAGTCATCCATGAGGGACCACACCACTGGGCGGGCATTTGCGCCCCTGACAGGGCGGCATGTGAGGCAAATGCGAACATCGTCCCAGGCCGCCAGCTGGGCGCAGCTGCTGCGCTGAGAGTGCGGCAATGCGTGTATGCTACCCGGCCTGCGGCTTGCGGCCAGCACCACTCGTCCGGTTCGGTACACTAAAACCCGGCTTCTGCTGAGCACTGAGCGTAGCGGCGCGGTGCACTATGCTGGCAGTGGCGGCCACGCACTGTGTCTCAGGCGGAGACGGCAGCAATGCCGCCGCCGCTCCTGTTGTGTTTCGGGAGCTGCTCTGCCGGCGCAGCCACTGCCGCCGCTAGGTGCTGCTGCGTTGTGGCCGCCACTGCTGCCGCACGCAGGCGCCAGCGCTGCCGCCTTCACCGCTGCTGCGGCCTGCGCACTAGCAGACCGACTGACCCGCAGAGGGTTATGACTGTTGCCGCCTTTGCGAAACAACGACATCTCACTCAGTTCTGGCCTGGCATAGTCTACACTGCAGCCAACGACACTGCTTTGGCCACCTGCACCTGCCCCCGCCCAGTACCCTTCAATGCTCCGACGGCCACCAGCAGCGTTGCCGCGCCCCTGTCAGCACAATGGCTGCAGCTGCGGGGCCCTCATTCACCCCCCTTGCCCCTGCCAGCCTCTGCCACTTCAAACCTGGACGTTTCCTAGCGCCACTGCCCGTCACTGCAGCCGCCGCTGCTGGCGCACTCCCCAGGGGGCGTTGGCACTCCCCGGAGCTGGTACTGCGGCCGCTGCTGCTAGCGCCACCACCGCAGGCCCTATGCCGCCTGCGCTCCCTCGGCCAGTGCCGCCGCTGCTGGTGCCGCCCCCACCGTCGCCATTGGGGCCCCGCTGCCGCCGCCACCGCAGCCGGCGAAAAATCGTCGCAGCGGCCGCCGGCCGCGGCACCTCTGCCGCCTGCACACCCGCACGGGTGGCGCCACCTCCATCCGTGCCTCCGCCGCTGCGGCACCAGCTAATGAGCTTGACGAATGCGGCCGCTGCTGCCGCCGCCACCGCTGCCGCTGGTGGCTGCTGCCGCCGCATCTGCCGTCCTTCCCGCTACCGCAACCGCCACCGAGTGCGCATCACCAGGAGTAGAAGCCTTCGCAGAGCCGCCGTGGGTCGTTCTGGGAGGGGGAGCACGCCGCCGGGTCTACTTCTACGTAGGGCTGGCAGCAGGACTCGGGGCCACCGTAGACCATGCGCAGCTGGTCAATGAGGCGGTTCCAGTTGGAGTTGCGCGCTCCGATGAAGTGGGTGCCCTCGAGGGCCACGAGCAGCCCCTCGATGGCGAAGAGAACCGTCAGGTCCTGTGTGGCGCAGCGGGCGGTGGTCAGCAATGTGGCAAGCGACGTCAGCGAGTTTAGGGGCAGTTGCGGTCGCTGTGTACGTAGCTAGTGCTGCGTCACAGCGTATAACGTATTTATACGTCATGCGAAATACGGCGTGTTTCTACATACACTACTAGTAGTATTATCGGCACGTGGAAAGTGGCAGCAGCAGGTTTAGGGGCGTTTGTGGTCGCTGTGTGCAGGAAGCCTGACAGGTTTGTCAAGGCCAGATGCTGCTGTGGCTGGGGCACATGCACAAGCAGCCCCTCGATGGCGAAGAGAGCCGTCAGGTCCTGCGTGGGGGGGAGTGGTCAGCCAGTCATGAGTGAAGGTTGCCAAGCCCAGATACGGCGTGACTGGGGCAAAAATACCAGGCCGAAGCCGGTGGGGTGATTTGCCCACCTGGTGAAAACGCGAGACAGCCCCCGCACCTACATGCGCGGGTCAGTGTCCTTGAAGGCTAGGGATCATGAGTGATGACAGCAGGTCTAGGGACGCTTGCGGTTGCGTTGTAGAAAGAAAGTGGCAAGATTTGCTAAGCCCAGATGCTGCTGCAAGATGCACGAGCAGCCCCTCGATGGCGAAGCGGACCGTCGGGTCCTGCTAGGCGCGGGGGGCGGCAAAACGTGAGGGACGGCGGCAAGTTTAGGGGGACTTCAGGTCGCTCTGTACGTAGCTAGCGATGGGTCACGACGTGTTACGTATATTATACTTCAGCAGTAGAAGTACAAGCCTCTGCTGAATGATTGTGGCCGTCATGCCTCTGATAGGCGGCCTGGGGGACATCACTCCTCAAGCGTGGCGCCCACTGCTCTGCGGGGCGCCACAAGCCACTTCGTCCACTTCCCACATCGCATGTTGCAAAGCACCGCCGTCACCAAAGCACTTATGCGGTAGCTTTGCCCACCCCACCCCCCCCCCGCCCTCACCGTGTCGGCTGCATCGAAATAAACGGGGTTGACTTCTTTGTTGCTCTCGCGGCACTTGAGCTGCTCCCCGTTGGGCAGCCGCGGGCATGGCAGCGCGTGGGCCACCCACTCCTTGTCCGCCAGTGCATCTTCGATCACCTGCGGGGAGTAGTGTGCAGTGGCGTGACAGGTTTGTCACGGGTGTTCCACAATGGTGTGTGTGTGCTACTACAACATAATTCTAAGTATATGTGCATGTATATCATACTTCCGAAGTACACTACTGGTAGTGTACTTCAGAAGTACTTACTAGTACCTACTACTGAGTATAATGGTATATTTCGTATTATTATACTACTACTGTAGTATACGAGCTACTTCAGAAGTATCTATTTCGGGACCCACCCAAAGGCCCTTTATATCCATCACCATTTTACCTCAAAGTTCTGTACATGGGTCGTCGACACAAGCAATGGAAGCGCGTAAGTTGCTTTGGTCTCAGTCACCTGTGGGCAGTCGTGTGCAGCAGTTTGACAGGTTTGACGCAGGCATGAGGCCTTTCATAGGGTTGCATGACAACGTACTACGTAGTACATAGTAGTAGTATAACAAAAAGTAGCTTTTTGTTCTTGTCATATTATGTGCAATAACTCAACAATTACCTGCGGGCAGTCGTGTGTGCAGCAGTTCGACAGGTTTGACACGGGTGAAAGGTCGTTCACAGGCTTGCAGGACAACGTACTACGAAGTACTATGGGCTTTTGGTTCTTGTCATATTATGTGTGATAACTCCGAAATCACCTGCGGGCAGTCATGTGCGCAGCACCGTGACAGGGTCACCATGGGTGTGCCACAATAAGGGAGGGCATGCTACCTACTAGGTACTTTGGGGGCCACCCGAGGCCCTTTTAAATAAATTTACCTTGCAGCATTTCGTATTTATGTTACTTCGAAGCATGTGCTTCGAAGTATATACTTCTGGCAGTACAGTAAGTATACGTGCAACAGTCAGCGCGCAGCAAGGGGGGCAGGTTTTTGGTGCCACCAAAAGTACCAAAACTGACTGAGTTGTTGACCCAGGCAACTACTTCGGCACTGGACGGCACAGCCTTATCAGTGTGCTGTGCCGTTGTGTTTGTCAAGTTTCATACGCTCGTCAGGGAGGTGGGCACTGAGTGGTCTGTGGCAGCACCTCTAGCGGATCCTTATGTTCCCAGAAATGGCCAAATATATGTATTAAATTGATTCGTACAGATAAAGCAAAAGACATTCACAAACAATACCAAAAGAAAATCGGCATCAGGGAGGGCGTGGCGAACCGCATGCTGTGGGTGCGGCAGCATGGGTGGGTGCGCACAACGGCACTCGCCACTGTAGACAGAGCCGCACCGGCACAGCAACAAGTAGTAGCGTCAGAGGCCATGCACAGGCAATGATGTTGTCACGATGCCCTTTAGCCATTGACTGCACTTCTGGCAAAGCGGCATGCCCAAAATAAGGAACATGAGCGCTGCCTGCACACACACGTAGTGTGTCGCGAAATGGTACATTAGCAAGCCGTGTATGCCGTACATGGAGCGTAGCTACAGCGTACATGTGGCTACTGTTCTGGGAGAAGACAGCTTGGCATGAGCATTCGTGGGTGATGTCTGTTGCTCTTGCATGGTGGCTGGCCCAGCATAGTCAGTTGATGCACTTGTTTTGACAAGAGAACAACACCCATGTACCGGTATACTTCTTCATAATTGGAAGTATGTTTCCGTGCACCCCTACACGCGTAAAGCGTACAGGGAACGCTCCACGAGCCTTCCCACACTCACTCCTCCCAATGGTGACAGCGCCTTCTACTATTGTCTCTTAGCACACGCACACAACAGCAGTAGCAACACCTACTGCTAGCGTCAGTTCTTGATCTTGATTGTACTATGTAGTAGAAGGTTGTGAACTCGCGTTTATGCTGCCGGGGCGGCACCATTGTGTTGTGCACCCTGTCAAGCGTGGCTTGGGACCTTGCACGCCCACAATTGGCAAATAAACAAAAGCTAGTTTGAGGTACTTGCGTCTTTCACCATGACTTAGGGACAGCAGTGTCACAACACGTAACCGTAGTCTTGCAGCATGCAGACGTCTGTGTGCGCCCCCACCCCCACAACACCTCTGCACCCCTGTGTGTCATCACTCGACACGTACAGAAACCGCCCCCCACACCCTCGCGGCACCGCTGCCACTGCTGCCACATTTTCGGGAGCACGCCTGTTGCACCATTGCCTTTTCATTCCCCCCACATAGCCGCACACACCATCACCTACTATGGCCACACACGGGCACTCATGCACCCCCACAACGCCTTCGCACGTGTGGGTCATCGGTCACCACATACAGAAAGCGCTCCGCGAACCTGCGCGCCACCGGCACTGCTGTCGCAACATGTTGGGGGACAACTGCTCTTGCACCCCCCCCTTCTCATCCCTCCCCCCCAAAGCATTCACTTATGGCCACACACGGCACGTACAGCCGCTGCCACAACGCCCCCCCACCTGGGGGTCATCGCTGGACGCGTACAGAAACCGCTCCGCGAAGCCGCGCGCTGCCGCCGCCGCCGCCGCCGCAACATGTTGAAACAGCCCTCTTGCATCCCCCTCCCCCAAACCCCCAAGGTAATACTTCTGAAGTAGGTGAGGTAGCATTTACACTGCCTAAGTACCATGTCCACACACACACTCCCATAAGGCCGCCCCACCTGTGGGTCATCGCTGGACACGTACAGAAACCGCTCTGCAAACCCCCGCGCCGCCGCCACCGCAGCCGCGCGCGCCCGGTGCTCCCCCCACGAGTACAGCTTCGCCTCCTTCCACTTGTCGCCGTGGCGCACGTGCATGGACACCGTGTTTCGCGGCAGCGGCAGGGGGGCGGCGCCGCTGAGCGCTGACAGCAGGCGGCGCCGTGACAGTTCCTGCGCCGCGCGTGGGTTTAGCCTGAAGAAGTATGCGGACGCCTGGGACCGCCACCAGTACCTGCGTGTGCATGATTTCGGGCGGCGGCGGCAGGGAAATTGATTTGAATGTCTGGCAGCGGCGACAAGATTTTTGTTTGATGTGTGTGTGTGTGTGTGTGTGTGTGTTTATGTGGGGGCCAACGCCGCTGAGGCACGGACGCCGCACGCGTTCAGCCGGAAAAGGTATGCGGACGCCTGGGAACGCCACTCACAGTGCCTGCACGAGGAATTTCCGGCGGCGGCAGAAACTTTTTTGTGTACTTATAGGCATGGGCGTGCACACACATGCTACAGTAGTAAACACTATGTGAAGTACATGGTGCTGGTTTAGCCGGAAGGAGTAGGCGCTTGCCCGGGACCGTCACCAGTACCTGCGGCCGCAAAAGAGATTCCCAGCGGCGAGTTTTAGGGGATATTTTTCTCAAGGGGGTAGGGGGTATTTTGCAGCAAGAGCCTGCGCGCACGTGCTCTGTACATGAATGAGGTTTCTGTTACAAGTTTGGGCAGCCAGAAGAAGTACACGGACGCCTGGGACCGCCACCAGTACCTGCGCGCGCACGGCAATTGTCGGCGAGTTGTTGGGAATTACCTCAAGGGGAGAAAGGGGGGACGTGAGGCAACAGGCTGCGCGCATGCGTACGAACACGAGCGCCGCTGCCACGCCCTTAGCACATGAGCACCTATTTGAGCACCTACTTAGTACTTGCGCACCTACTTGAGTACTTGAGCACCTACTTGAGTAGTTGGGCATCCACTTGGGTCACGGCTCATCAGTGAATGATGCTGAGCGCATGCATGTACATGAGCTTTGGCGTCACATGTAACGCACTGTGCACGTCGCATATACACTCCTGAGACAGTGCTTTCCGCCACCAGGTGCTTCCTGCGGGTGGGTTATCATGTACCCCAAGTACATACATATGTACTATACATGTACTTCAGACTACAGTAGTATGGAGTACATTGATACGTCATATGGACGTGTTGAGCAGCTAACGCCTTGTCTCGAAGTAGTTACCGAGGTCAAGCAGTTTTGATACCTGGTGGTGGTGGTTGCACAAGTAACTCGCCGCCCAACATTGTGTTGCGGCTTCCTACCACCAACGCCAGGGTGTATTGATACTACGAGGTAGTCTTTTCATTGGCTCCCAAAGTGACGTGCCTCTCGCATTGTTTGACTCCAATGAAATTCATCGAGAAGTGTAGGCACCACCGGCACTTAAGGAACCCTACAGCTGTTGAAGTAGTGGCAAACAAAGGTTAGGTACGTGATCCCACTCGCACCTCAAGTTGGATGTCTGTCCAGTCTCCTCCCAACGCTCAGCCCACTTCTTCGGCAGCAGCCGCTTGTTGTGCTTGTAGTCTGCAGTCACCGGCTCCTGGTCCGCCGCCTCCAGCTGCGGCGCCACAACGCTATGATAGTATGCTGCAACAGCAGTGGAGGCAGCCACAGTGGCAGCAACAGCAGCAGCAGCAGCAGCAGCAGCGGCGGCAATCGGTGTGCGACTCACCCTAAGTCGTCCGTGCCAATGTTTAAATAATGCCTGCTAACCATCTGAGCATTGTACATACTGCCACCAGCTGAATGGCACTGCACCTCCTGTCTGGTGCCGTTGGTGGGCCACCGGCGCGGGTGGCGCTGGAACCGGACCCCTGACTGGCGATAGAGCGTTCACCACTCTCACCAGGCGCCGTGCGCATAACTTGCCATGAGCAGTGGGGAACGTACACAGGACCCAAGCCACTGGAAAAGTACTCATACATCATCTGTGGCACCCCCTTTTATGCTGCGTAGGGCTGAAAAAGAATGCATTTGAAGGTTGTGCGCGTCATATATATATGGTGTACATACGCCATACTTCAGTACTACAGTAGTACTTCTTGTGCACTTCTGGTATACTGCTTCTCAACAAAACGGGTGCTACTTCGGTGTGCACATGTGGCGTGTATGGGTCCTATTTACTGCTCTTGCACAATTTGTACAACATGTGGAGTGAGCGCAAAAGCTTTTGTGGAGGAAAAAAATGTGGCAAAGTACACCGAGGTTCACACCCCCTTTTATGCTCTGAACAACAACAACACGCTGCATGTGTCCGTGCACTCTCTCTCACCTGAGCAGTTGGAGGGTGCCATGAAGAAGCACTCATAGTTCTTGGCCCCCTCCCCGCACCACGTCCCGTTCGTCAGGTGCGCCCCGTAGTGCGCGTCGAACACCAGCACGCGCCCCGCGTTCATGGCCTGCGCCAGTGACCGGCTCGCCACGTGAATGACCGAACCCAGCCCAAATTGGTGGCGCGGGTGCACCATGTACTGCGAGCTCTGGCAGTCAATGGGGTTCTGGTGGCGCCAGATGTCCTCCTGGGCGTCTGCTGTAAAGGGCAGAAGGGGCGCCCCCTGTTGCTGCAGATCTCGCGGAGAGGGTCTGTAGTTGGGCTCGTACCATGGCGGCAGGTTGACCTGCGAGGGGGGGCCCAGACTGCTGACTTGCACCTCCACTGCTGCTGTGAACCTCGGCGATGCCTCAACTGCAGCCTCGGCAGCTGCAGCAGTGCATGGGACGCGGTGGTGGACGGCAAGCAGAAGCGCCAGCCAGACCACCCTCCCCATCGCACCCCTGCTCGCTGCTCTGCACAGCAGGCCCAGCAGCAGCGCGGCTTGAGCGCTCTGCACTTGCCGCGCGTCTGCCGCTCCTGACTTTCGAAGGAGCTGACTGTGAAGCACGGCACAGCGCCGCTGCAGTGACTGCCACTGCAACAGCGTCAGCCTGTCATTCTGCTGCGTGGCAGCAGGAGCTGGTGCACCGGTGCCGCCACGCCAATCGCGCGCAGCAGAAGCACACCAGCAGTCGCTGGAGGAATTACAGTTTCGACCGCTCGGCTAAACAAACAACGTAAACAACACACTTCAACTTGAGGTCTCGAGCCACTCGTTTAGGGCGAAGCCATACACAGCAGCTGTACTCTTATTAAACTCCGCTTAGGGCGCGGAAAGCCCTTTGCACACGGTGCGTGTGACCAGGAAATCAGACAG
>JAULBY010018676.1:0-50186 GCA_032358315.1 Ophiocytium majus
CGCGGCGGCGATGGGAGGGGCGGGCGGGGCCGCGCCGGCCGCCGCCGCCGCGTCAATGCCGCACAGCAGCACCTTGCAGAGTATGAGCAGGTCCTGGACGTTGCCGCTGGCGGCTGCCGCGCGCACGAGCTTGGCGGTTTCCGCCGCCACGCCCAGCAGCGCTCCTCCGGCCGCGGCCGCGGCGGCGGTACCCGCTGCGCCGCCAAGTGGCCCCACGCCGCTGCCGCTGCCGCTGCGCGCCCGCTTTTTGCGCTTGGTGCGGTGGCCGCTTCCGCCTCCGCCGGCGTTGCCGCTCGCGCCGGTGCCTGCGCTGACGCTTCTGGCGGGGGCTGCAGCACGCGCTGGCGCTGCTGCCGCGGGCGCGGCATGCTTGATGAGCCTGTGCATCTGCAGCGTACGGTGCAGGACGTGGTCCCTCTCTCCCGCCAGTATTTCCTTCAGCATGGCGTCAAACAGGCGGGAGTCGACTGACGGGGGAGAGCGGAGAAGAAGAAGTGCTCCTGCTGCTGCAGCTGCATCACCTTCTGCTGCTGCTGCCGTGTCCACTGCTGCTGCTGCCGCCGCTCCCCCTGCACCAGCAGCTGCAGCCGCTGCCTCCGAGGCCCGAATGGCGTCAACCACCTTGGCGAAGTCTTCGGGATGCTCAAAGGGAGCTTCTGCTTCGGTGGAGCTGGGTGGTGAGGGGGTGGCGCGCTGCTGGTCGCATAGCTTCCTTTCCGCCTCCAGCAGGGCCGTGAGGGCCTCCACAGTGTCTCCCTTGGCGCAGATCTGCAAGGCCGCACCATGGGTTGCATCCCAGCATGACATACAGGGACATTGTTGAAGTGCAAGTCGTTCCTATTTAGCGCAAGCACAGGCTGTGTGCGGCTGCTAATGGAGGAACAGGCAATGGGTATGAGCCCCTGGCTGGAAATGCGTGAGCGCACAGGGCTCTCACCTGGGATAGCTCCACCATGAGACGGAACCACGCTTGCCTACCCCGGCTGCTGCTGTCATTGTGGGGAAGCACAGCCACCGTGGACTCGCTTTCCAAAGCATCGTCTTCCATCATGATATTGCCCCCAGCGAGGGCAGCAGGATTTTCAGCAGAGCCTCCTGCTCATCGGCAACGCCACCTGCTCGACGCCGTCGCCAGGTCTGGCGTCTCGCATCGCCGCCTTCCTTCTCAAGCTTGTGCAAAAAGAAAGAAGGATCTTGATCTCCCGCTTGCTCATGAGCTCAGCAGCGCTCAAGTGCTCAGCAGAACACACTCCAGCCGGCATTACCATGCGTGATCATGAACACGTTGGATTCGAAGGTGAACACGCACTGTGACGTACGTGTGACGATGCAGAGAGTTGTTGTGCAAGCGCAACAACAACAGTGTGCCACCACAAACGTCGGTGCTGCTTTACGCCAGCAATTGGGCCCATTGAAAGACATTTGAATTGTGTCAACTGTGCCACACAAGACCATGCATGGTAAAATGAAAACGTGCAACCAGACCTATGTTGTCCTGGCGGCTAACTTTGTGCGAGGCATAAGAAGATAAGTGGCATGCGACTCATGCCGTTGAGTGCGCTTCCCTCGCTTCCTATATGCAACACTTAACGCTGCTGTGTGCCCTGCTGACCTCGGTAGAGCGCACATTACAAACGTGCCGCACTGCTATTGACGGTTACGCTAGCCACGCTGTGGTGTGGACTCTGAACTCAGGCACCTGTTGGGCGCACAATTCGCCGTCCAAAACGATGACCAGCTATCCCATGGCAAACGCATTCCGCTTTGCAGTTGCGGCCGTGGGACCTCGCACGCTTGCAGCCAGCCACTTGCGCCACCACACCAACGGCAGTACTTGCACACAGGTGCTCACCGCATCCCACCCCCTCAACACAACACCCACTACACCGCGCGCTGCCCGCGCTTCACGCTAAGGCAACATGCTGCGGCGCACCCCTCCACTGCCCAGCGACACACACAGTGACTGAAACAAACGCGACACCGTCCTTCCACAGCGCGCCAACACCCGCCACCGCCGAGCGACACCCCCAGTGACTGAAAAGATGCCACGCCAACCTTCCACAGCGTGCCACTTGTGCATCACCGCGGCGCGTCCGGCGGCAGCGCGGGCGGCGCCGCCAACGCCCAGCAACACACACAGTGACTGAAAAAACATGGCGCCGTCCTTCACAGCGGCCACTTGTGCATCACCGCGGCGCGTCCGCCCGCTCCGCCACCCGCACCAGCTCCTCACACGCCTCCCACAGGCGCGCGCCCTCCACACGCGCGTCCGGCGGCAGCGCGGGCGGCGCCGCCACCGCGCCCACAAACGGCCCCATGATCTCAAACGGGTGCGCGAGCCCGAGCGGCAGCCAGTAGGGCTCCCAGTAGAGGGGGCCGGCGGGGCCGCCGAGGGCGGGCAACGGCGCGGCGGCGGCGAAGACGGACGTGAAGGCGCCGCGGTCCGTGTCGAGGAAGAAGAGGCGGGAGACGACCGCGAGAAGGGGCGTGAGGAGGCGCGGGAGGAAACGGTAGACGTCGCTGGCGACGGCGCCTGCGGTGGCGGCGGCCGGCGCGGGTTTGTGTGAGCCGGGGGCCGGGGGAGAGGGTTCGCTCCAGAGGGGGGGGAGAGGGCGTGGCATGTGGCGCGGCAAGCGGGTAGGCGAGCTGCCGCGCGGTGTTGATGCAACCGCCGCTTGCTACTGCGCCTACAGGTGCCCGGCGTGCGATGCGTGTGGCGTGTGATGCGCGTGTGCAGGCACGCACGTTGGCATGCTACCAGTGTGTCGTGCGGGATGCACACACGGCAGCACAGCTATCCTGGTAGCAACACGCTTTGATATACTTCAGTAGTAGTTTTATTTGTCTGCACTTGTGGGCGTGCAAGAGCCCATGTCATGTATGCCAGCACGGCCACTGGGTGCCATGGCAAATGCATGGTAGTAGTACACAGCAAACTGACTGACTGCTGGCACTGTTTGCGCGTGCACAGTGGCAAGGGCTGGCCGCACCTGGGTTCACAGCGTACGATGTCGCGTTTGCTGCCCCGGCAAGCTCAAATCTCCGCCGCAGCTCCTGGAATGCGTATGGAACAGAACGCACCACCGTCGAAAACAGTAAGCAATGCGCTGGCACGTCACTCACACAAGCACTACACAAGGTGAAGCGGCCAGTTTGCACACCAACTGGAGCACGCCTCCCGGGTAGTGTTGCGCACACACAACCTGTTTGGTCGCACTGGGTGCTGCACCAACTGATGTAGTGCATGCGCTCACACATAAGGGCTGAATGTGAGAGGCAGAAGTGCCGGCTCGCGCATGGGCACCAGCCAGGCGCTTGTGCACCGGATGCGCACGCCGTGATAATGACACCGTGGCATCGCATGCGCACGGCATCGACACACACCGCAGCGCCTGTACATGCTCCACAGAAGTGCTTTGCGCCCTCGGTCAGCACCCAAGCTTACGACTGCAAATGCTCTGTCTTTAATCTTGAGGAGTGCACCACTAGCACATGTGCCCTTCCGCGGCATCCGCCGCCCCCCCCCCCGCACCCTGACCGCGCTTCACTGCGTCCGTGGCAGCGCATCCAAACCAGAGTACAAGTGCACTCGCGATATAGTGCGCTTTGGTGTAGCGCGATATGCGATCCAGTGCGCGGTCCAGCGGCTTTTCACAGCCCACATAGTACTATACTTCAGAAGTACAAAGTTATACTGCTACTTGAAGTATATAATGCCCTACTTCGGAGTATTCGATGTAGTGCGGGTCTCGAATATAGCGCGGGGTTCAGGGGCTGTGACACCACCCCGCACCACACAGCGAGCGCACTGTATCGCACCTGGCTGAAGAGCACCATCGCCAGCTTGCTGTCCGCGTACGGGCTCTCGATCCGCCACCAGTGCGAGCGCGACCGCCCCAGCGCCGCCTCCCTCCAGTCCGTCCCCGCAAAGTGGTGGCTCACGCTCGACAAATTCACCACGCGGCACGGCCAGCCGGCCGCCGCCGCCGCCAGCAGCGGCTCCATCAGCAGCTGCGTCAGCAGAAAATGCCCGACCATGTTCGCGGCAAACGTGAGGCACAGCCCCTGGCGCGTGACACCGGAGCCGTGGCTGAGGCCGGCGTTGTTTACGAGCACGTGCAGGCGCGCGTGGCGCGCGCGGAAGGCGCGCGCGAACGCGCGGACGCTGGCCGTGTCGGACAGGTCCACGAGGAGGACGGACACGCGCGCGCTGCAGTCGGCGCCGCCGCAGCGTGCCGCCACCTCGCGGATGATGTCGGCGCGTGCTGCGTCCGCGCGCTCCTGTGACCGGCATGCCAGGACGACTGGTGTGCGGGGTGCCCATGGGGGGGAGGGACGGCAGTGGCGGCAGGGCGGGCGCGAGGTGGGTATCGGGATGCCAGTGCGGTATGGTGGTTGGTGGTTCGTGAGTGACAGTAGTGGTTAAGAGGGCAGGTTTCACTGCAGTTTTGTCAGTGGTTGTCATTACTTTTTATTGTGGGGGTATGCCAGTGGGACCCGTCACACCTAATGCAAGTACATGGACCCTGGCGCACACGTGTTGACATGTGCGCAGTGGTACGTGGACTCGCAGGCAGCATAGTGCTCTGTTTAACATATGAACACAAAAGCAGCAAAACCCCCAGCAGTAAAGCACCTGTGGCGCCCATTCTTGCAAGATGGTACGCTGTTCGCTTGCCACACCCGGTGTTGCTGCCTGTGACAATTACCACCTGGCCCGTCATGTCACACTCGGGAACGGCTGGTGTGGACAGCAGGCCCAACCACCTGCGAGCCAGAAGATCCAGGCGAGAAGCGGGGTGCGCAATGGGCTATAGCTAAGCACATAGGATGAGTGCTGGCAAAAACCGCATGTTGGGTTTTGAAATGCGTATTTTCGTACGTATTTTTGCCGTATTTACGTATATACCGCGAACTTTGCCGTACTTGGTGAAGCCAAATCACCAAACCAAGCACTTCCCATAATTTAAAAAAGAAAGGTTGCTGACTGTATCGGGCACGGCAGGCACACAAAAATACATGAGGGCACGCAGGCACACAAGAATGTTGAAACCTGGATTTGGACGTAATTGTTCACGTGCAGTGCTTCTCAAGGCAAGCTGGGGCCCCACCCAGATGGCAGTGCTTATTCCTACTAGTTGGTATCCTGGTTCACGGCATGATTCATCTGCTGTGACAGTAGTGCTGCGCACCATGCTGCCACCACCATTGCCCCATACTAGCCACCAGCATCCTGCCCCGCTTTTTAGAAAAAGGCCTTGGATTCCACTTTTTTTTTAAAACCGTGCTGTCTATGTAGATGTACGGAATACGGAAGTGCCAGCCCTACATAGGATACATCGCTGGTTCTGCTTGCAGCAACAGAGATGCCAGCACTAGGAAGGGGGGCCCCCTTTGTGGCCGGGTTGCATTAGAAGTGCTCTTGGTTTGGCCGGGTCCGTTTATGCAGCAAATCTTGATTTTCATCAGCACCGCGAGAGACCAGAGGGCACTCCCCACGCTGCACACGCTGGAGCAGTCTGTGCCAAGGGCGGAGGGGCCGTAGCAGCCCACTCTGCCACTGGCGCACCTTGCACTGCCGCATCTGGCAGTGCTGTCACCGGTCGTCCACTACTTTGCTGATTGCACCCTTTCAAAGGCACCTTTCTGCACAGTGCGAATGGGGTTCGGGAGCCAGACAAAATGACGTACCTATCGCTGCACACATGTGGTGCAGCCCCTGCGCAAGCATAGGGGTCGTAGGGGTAGGCTATAGCACTGGCGTACCTTGCGCTGTTAACGCCGGCTGTGTCGGCGCCGCTGTCCTACTGTTTGCACAAAAACCCTGTTGAAAGCAAAAAATCCCTGAGCAAGAGGCCCGGCCAAACCAGGAGCAGGTTGTCAAAAGTGTGCTCTGTTGGCGAAGACACCCAGCGACAACGGCGGCACACCAGCACCCGCGGCAAGGAGCAAACCTTACGGCAAAAAACCCCACCATCTTCCACCTCTGCTGAAGTCTCCTGCCGGCCGCGTGCTCTGTGGGCGGTGCACACATCCCCCTGTCCACCTGTCCAACCCAGCCAAACCAGGGGCACCCCTTCCTAGCTGCTCGTCGACAGTGCGCAGGTGGCAGGTGCAGGTGGTACACATGTTGCTGCTGGTGCCGAATGACTTGACTTGCCTGGCTAGACGGGCCGGTGGGGTAGAAATTGCCGCCCACGGAAACGCCAGCGCCGCGCACACATCGAACACGCTTCGCGGCAGCAACCTGCGCTGCAGCTGGTCCACGCTCATCGCTGAAGCGTGGGGTTGGCACCAGCCAACAAGTGCTGTGGACATCATGGATTGATCGAACCAGCTTCAACAATCGAGACTTCAACTCACGCTGGAAACTCCCGGAAATGGCATGAACCGCCGGCGGGCGCTCCCCCCTCGTGTGAAAAAGTCATCATCGGGAGGGGCAGCGCCACAATGCTCTCATGCATGTGCAGGACAACGGGCGGCATGCTGCCCAAGCCGCAACTGAGAGCCGCCTTATCTGGTCTTATGCCGACGCGCGGTTGCCACAGAAGCTGCAGCGGTGTGCCACCGCGCTGCCCCGCCGTGAAGCAGCAGACAAAGCCAGTGCCAAGGTCCGAAAGGAGGGAGGAAGCAAGGCGCCTTGCGGCAACAGGCTCCCAGGTGGTCAAGAGGCCCCGCTCCACGGGCAAGTGGGTGTTCACAGCAGCACTAGCTGGCGTGGTCCTGCCTTTGCTAGGGAGCAACATCTGGCGGAACGAGGAAGAGCGGGAGGAGGAGGAGCAAGGGCAGGAGCAGCAGCAACAGCAACAACATGGGCAAACGGAGGGCGCGTCCACCTCCGGCGCTGAAGATGCCCTGCATTTTTTCAAAGCAGCCCTGCGCAGGCTGGTCCTGAAGTGGATGGTAGGGCAGGCTCTGAGGCGCTACCAGGAGCACCAGCGGCTGTGCGAAGATCCCTACGGCGACGCCGATGACCCCCACACCATATGCGAACTCGCGATACAAACGCTTGCAGCAGACGCTGACTTTGTCAGCCACTTTGGTGCGCCACAACGCGTGGAGCTGGAGTACGAGCCGCCACTCGGATACAGGTGCGCCAGACTTGACGCAGAGGCGGATGGTTTGCGCCATGTGCGCGTCGTCTTCACTGTGGTTGCAGCGCGCGGCAGTGCCTTGGTGACGGCAGAGCTCAGCAGCGCTCAGAATGCGTGGGTACTGCTGTCGGTGGAGGATGTGTCCACAGGCGGAGTGCTGGTGTTGTTTGACCAGCGGCCTGAGTTTGTGCCTGAGCCTGACAGCAGCGTCGCGCGAGGCGCCAAAATAGGTGTCGGTGTTGGTGAGCAGCAGCACAGTGCAGCTGTGGCTTCACCAGCACAAGTCACAGAAAACGCAGGCCAGGCAACTCCCGCGGCATAGCTAGGTTGCTCCGCGTTGGCAACGTGGCTGGGTTAGCTAGTCCCATGTTGTTGATGATTTTTTGTTGTTTAATTGCTGTACAGTAGCAAGGTCGCGAGGTCAGCTACCGTTGGCACAATAGTTGCCGTGTCTTTTCCGGACCTCATCATTTCACAAGCTTATTGTGAGTATGGAAAGCAGCACATCAGACAACATGCGCAAGTGTTTGTGTCCACTGAACGGTGCTGTGCTGCTGCTCTGTGGGTGTTTGTTCACTGTCGCCATGGCCTGCCATGAAAAGGTGCAGCTGGCGCATTGCGTGATGGCAGCTCTAAGAGTCTCAGCACACTGTGCCCGCAAAAGGACGCTCGTAACTTCATACACAAGTAGTGCCTGAGGTTGACACACTCAAGTTGCGCGCATAGGATACACGCGCACAAATGCAAGTAGTACAAGTGCCACACGCGGGTGCCTGGCTACATCGCACACGCCATGCACCAGCTCACAAAGCATCCGGCCAGCAACTGAAGCATAAACATGAGCTGCGTGGAAAACACGCTGAAGTTGTCTGTTACAGTCTTCATCATATTGCTGCGCACACATGATAACGGCTGTAATAACAATGCCGTGTAGAAGCATTGTCGCACCATGCCTGCCAGCGCTCACGGGGCCTTGGTCCCTACACACCTTCGATTTTTACAAACTTCCCGTCTGGTGTGCGCTCCACCGCAAGCTCCAAGCTGACTGCATCCAGGTCAATGGGCCCGTAGATGTGTGGGAACAGGACCTGTGCCTCGTGCGCAGGCTTGTCGCCGACGGGCGCAGCTGCTTCGTATTTCACCTCGCTGGTGAGCATGCCCGTGTCTATGGCCAGGCACAGGAATTCATCGGGCACATCAGTGTAGAAGTTGTTGGCCACGCCCACCAGCATGCCCGCCTCCCGTGTGGCGTGTATGAAGCCATCGTCGACGAAGGTGGGAGGTAGGTACGTGGTGCCCGCCGCCCTGGCAGACTCCCACATTGGTTTTTGCACCAGATGATATATGGTGTGGTGCTCCTGCTGCGGCTGCTGCTGGTTCATCGTTGCTGACTGGTGCTGCTCTTCGAGGCGACGCTGCGACGGTAGCGCTGGTGTTGGTGGGTCGGGGGGGCTGAGTGGATGATGAGTGAATGATGAGGCGTCTTCGCGTCTTCTTTCTGTCTTTGAGTCTGTGACCTTTGCGCCTGCCTGCTGAGTGGGGCGCAATGCGAGTCCAGCCTTGCGCCCCTGGCGGCCGCTGCTGCGCGTCTTTGCCTTGAAAGCACTTCACAACGCAGACACACAGAAGCGAAGAGCTGGGGGGGGGCGCACGCAAGTGGCGGCGAGGGGGCTGTCAGCACTGGTGTCGTTGCGAAGGGATTACTCTCTATCCGTTCAGCAGGGCGCCTTGAAACCCTTTCCCTCCGCCGGACAAACGCAAGCTCCAGCGCAGTCCTGGCGCGCTGGGCGGCAACGCGCGTCCAGGTGAGGGTGTGCGTTCGCAGCCGGGGGTGGTGAGCACCTGGCAGTGGTGGTGTGAAAGTGCTGAGTCTTTCCTGTCTGGCGCAGCTCACCTCTGGCACCACCTTCCGCTCAGCTGCGTGGATCTCATAACTTGTTCGGTGCTCGTTCTGCAGTGCCTGGCGTTAGGCACCGACCGACACCGTGGAAGCAGCACCGCACCGTAACCACCCGCCTTGTGCTCACGGTGCATGCTCGCGGCGCAGGGGTGCCGCCAGAGTCCTGCAGCAAGTCACAAGCGCGGGGCCGCACGGGGTGGCAGCACTAGGAGGGCTTGACCATGTCTACCGCAGCCAGAAGGCGTCTTATGAGGGATTTCAGGCGGCTGCAGAACGACCCCCCCTCGGGCGTCACCGGTGCTCCCATGGATAACAACATCATGGTGTGGCAGGTGAGACAGGGACAGGCAGGGCTGGCAGGTGGGGCTGTGGCTTGTTGCACCTGAAACTGCTGTTGCGCCGCTCTCCGGCATAAGCAGCCAGTGATGGCGAACGCACGCTCTTATGCAGCAGCGCTAAGGCAACCCACGAGCTCTGTGGTAACTGCTGTGGGGGGGGCTGGCGGCGCGGTTCTGCGCGAACCAGGCATCGGTGGACCAGCAGTGCCGCATGCTTAATCTGGAACCTCCCGGCCACAGGGCGTGCAGAGCGCGTTGGTGGTTTTGCCGAGGTTACCATGGCTTACCGGCCTGCACACCACTTTGCGCTGGAGCCACCGTGGCTGGTGTGCTGAACTGGAAACTGGCCTTTTCCCGCTCAGCACATGTCATCAGCCTCAAAAAAAAGGTAGTTGTTTTTTTGTGCTACGGCGTTGATCGCGGGCCTGCGAGCTGTCGAACAAACCAGAGTCTGCCCTACACATGCAAGTATGCCTTACTGATGGTGTAAGGGCACCATATCCTGTTTTTTCACACGTGGTGCTGCTGCTTCGGTATGGCACTGCTGCTACCGCAGCAGCTGATTCCGTTCAGTTTGACAGCAGGGACCAAGGTGCTGTAGCGTCATGGATACAGTTTATGCAGCCTCACATGTGACTAGCTGGTCCTTTCAGGCGCATGCATCAACATATGCTCTCGCTGCTGCCCTTCACGCGGCGCCTGTAGCCACCACATCCTGTTTAACGCAAGTGGCACATGAGCTGTCTCACGCTGGCCATGCAACGAGCTGTCTCACGCTGGCCATGCAACGCCCTTATGATCGAGCAGGCGCCATTGTTGCGCGGCCAACACGTGCTGTGTCACAGCTGTAGCACAACTACCCTCACGCGTGGAGGCATGATGGCGGGAGCAGCCAAACAGCAAGTGCTTTCTGGCACTAGCAGACTGCATCTGTCATGGCCACGTGCAGCAGTGTGCACTAAAAAAGTACGCCAGACTCTCTGGTGACGCCCCACTTCAGCCACCCCTCTGGAGGCGCCCAGCCGTGCAAACCCAGGGATTTTTTTTCTCTGGAACCAAAAAAAGAAACTGGGCTGCGACTTGCGCCCCAACGTGCTTTGGAAATGCGAACAGCAGCAGCTGACAACCCCTGGAACCGTGTTGCGGTGCTTGCAGGCCGTCATCTTTGGGCCTGATGACACGCCTTGGGAGGGCGGCACGTTCAAGCTGCTGCTGGAGTTCACGGAGGACTACCCCAACAAGCCGCCCAGCGTGCGCTTCCTCACGCGCATGTTCCACCCCAACATCTATAACAATGGGCAGGTGAGGAAATAGACTGTCGCGGCGGTCCTGCAGGCGCGGGCGTGCTCCGCACAAGCAGCAGCGCAGCGGAGCTACTGCAGTGCCACCGAACGTAGCTCGCCCTGCATAATGCGGGTGCGTTGTTCAACGACCCCCGCGCTAGCAACAGCAGACCCCGCCGTTGACAACGCGGGGGTCGTTATAATCCGTGCTTTACGGTACTTCAAGTATGTATGTATGTATACTCGCTGTACTTCTTTGGCTGGTGGCGCACAAGTTTGAGTTTGTTCAGTTCTGCGGGGCCTTTTACTGCCGCTTGGCTGCCGCTGCTGAACTCTACGATAACCGGGTCGTTGCATTCTCACAAGTGCAAAGACATAGAGGTATTGCACATGTTGCTGTCAGTACGTGACTGCCACCAGTGCCACTTACCTTTCTCGCCTGGGCCAATGGCATGGGCGGCGTGGGGACAGCGGCAACAGCCGCCAAGGAGCAATTAATTGCCAGTACCAGCAGAAGGGCATGTGGCAGTGGAAGTTGGCAGATTAGGTACTCGTCATCAATCATCCACACTGGAGCTTTTTTTTGCAGCAGCTACTCACCTATGCAGTGTGCTAAAATATCAATCAGTACTACTTGAAGTTTTTACTACTGTCCACATAGAGCACATACTCCACAACAGCCTGGTGCCCTCGCTGACCACATGCACGCTGGCATCGTATCAATGTGTCCAAGCAGGCGTGCGTTGCTGTCTGCTGCACAAGTGCAGCTTCCCCAGCTCAGCTGGCACCCACTCTTTTCACAAGTCCGCAGTGAGTCCTGTCTACTGGCAGGGACAGATATGCTGATACCCACAGATTGCGTAGACACCCCAGCGCTGGTGCATGCCGCACAGGTGTGCATGCCTGTGCCACACAGCTGCATCCGCATGCTTCGCTAGGAGCTGGCACAGTTTCCGAAGCTTGGCACGAGCGGCGCCTAGCGCAGTCGTTGCGAACTGGTCGATGAACATTGTTCCTGTGTTTTTTTTTCGCGCCCTTGTCTCGCCTGCCATGACTGTGCAGATTTGCCTGGACATCCTTCAGAACCAGTGGAGCCCCATCTACGACATCAGCGCCATCCTCACGTCCATCCAGAGCCTGCTGTGCGACCCCAACCCCGCATCGCCCGCCAACAGCGAGGCGTCGCGGCTGTACCAGGTATTACTTGTTGTGTACACGCTTACATTCACTCGTACTACAGTAGTAGTATGTACTACTAGTACATGTTTGTAGCCACATGCTAGGCTTACATTGGGATGCATAGTGCTCAGCACCGAAAGTGCCCCTGGCCTGGCCACAGACCCCACCTCTGCACTCGAGACACCGTAACTGCGGTGGCCTGGCTGCGGACCCCACCTCTGTAACTCATGACAGCTTAACTGCCCTGGCTGCAGAGCGCGCTGTTGCACTCTTGATACGGTAACTGTTCTGGCTGCAGAGACTGCAGTGCTTGCAATAACGTCCACCATGCGCACATAGCAGGGGGCCAGCTCTGGCGGAGGCTCACATGACACCGTGCCGGCAGTTGCGTGCGCTGATTTGGTGGCGGTGTGGTGGGCACGTATTTGCGCGTGCAGCTGGATGTCTTGGCTGTTGGCGGCGGGTCAATTGGGCACTAGCTGCTCTTTTGGCAGCCGCACTGTGCGCACAAAAAAGTGGTGTGGGGTGCTGTTTTCGGTGGCAGGCGGCTTGGCCGCTGAGCAGGCATGCTGACGCGCGTCTGCTGGACGCGCGCGCGCCACAGTCTTACCAGGCCATACTCTTGCCATGCCACAGTGGTATTGCCGGGCAATACTTTCGCCAGGGCTGCATGGCCCCCTCAGCGTCCCATGTCTCGCCAGCGGGCACGGCGCCGCTGGCACCAGTGGCGCCGCCGCAGCATGCGCACCAGGCTGGCTATGGCTGTCCCTAACCAGTGCGCACACATTTCGCCGCGCCAACTCTGCGCAGGAGAACCGGAGAGAGTACAACCGGCGCGTGCGCGAAATTGTAGAAATGAGCTGGATCGATGACGCGTGACCCCAGGCCGAGTCGGCGTCGTGGCGCCCCGGCCTGCGGCTGGCAGCAGCGCTGCCGCAACGGCACTCACTGGCGGCTGCATGGCGGGCGCTAGGCGGCGGAGCGGCGCACTAGGAGGAGGCAGGCGCTTAGGCGGGCGCTGCGTCTGGGGCGGGCGTGCAGGTAACTTGGCCGTTGTGGCACCCAGGAGCGGCGCATGGAATCCCATTAACTTTCCTCCCGCGGAGGCTGTGGCCGCCGCGGTGGAGGCGGCGGCGGCGGCGGTGGCGTCAGCGCGGCGGCGTGGTTGCGGCGGCGAGGCAGCAGTGAGCGAGTGGTGGCTTGCATTGCTGCTGCTGAGGGCTGGGATGGCTTTGGCCTGTGGGGGTTGTAGAGAGCGCACCCGCTGTGCTGCGCGCCGCCGCTGCGGCAGGAAAGGCAGGAGCTGGCCCCCGGCGGGGGGGACAGTGGTCTGCCGCATGTACACACACAGGATCTCGTTTGCGGCCAGCCACCAGATAAAACCGCATGTGAATGACTACATCGGCTGGCCTTCGTGACCAGGCAAAACCTACCGTGAGGGATGCCGTCCCGGCTGAGTGTATGCCTCGCTGCCACTGCCCTGCTGTTCCCGCGTTCTTGCATGTGTTTGCAGCTGCTGTAGTAGGCGTGCTATGTGCGGTGACCAGGGATTCAGCATAGAGTTTTTGTCCGCTTGCACGAAGCGGCAAATTTCTTCAGACTCATGTGTCGGAGTATCCTAGTGCGCTGACCACACCACATCTCGCAAGTCTTAGCAAATGCACAGAACTATCATAGAATGGCGGTCTCTGTAGCGCGCCTGGTTTGCTTGTCTTATGTTGACCCTTGTTATTGCAACACACAGGATTGCACACCTGAGCAAGGTCAACAGTACTGTAGTTCCAGGCGCAGAGCTGCACTGAGCAGGCTTACTGCTGAAGGTCCAGTGGTCACCGGACCGTAAGGGGAAGTATTGGATGCCCACGAGTTTCGTAAATAAATACAAGCATGAAGAAGATTCCCTACCTCACAAGCATGAAGCTTTGTGCAACATACATTTGATCAATTGAGGAACTTGCTCTTCCGGCAATTGGAAGCCATCTGCCAGCATGAGACTTTCGGGCCTTGAAGCAGCCCTTATGGACACATTTGACAGGCTGACAGTGATAGCCACCACTAGCAGCAGCTTTGCTGCCGCTGTGCGCTGACCTGTAGCTCCACCACAAGCATGTTGTTTCAACCTTGAAACGGGGATTAATCAATATTGTGCCCGCTGCGGCGCTGGCAGAGCACCTGCTGAGCAACAACGGCAATGTTGAAGTTTTGCACCGGTGTGTTGAAGTTTGCTGCTGCACGCACGGTCTCACGCCACACGCCGCCATGTTGCCAGCCAGAAGAGCTGCAGGAGCGGCAGCAGTAGCAGCAGCGCGGCTCCCTGGCGGGACTCTCTACGCTGGTGGCTGCTGCTGCCTTTTCAGCTCAACCGAGAGGCGGTAAGGACTTCAGCACACGACTGCCTGCAATCGTTGGCCATGGCGCCAGCCAGCCAGTGCAAGTCACACCAATCTGCCTGCACCGCGAAGCGCCATGGCGTTTTCTGAATCAGCTGTCGCTTGATTGCATGGTGCGCCTGCCTCATCAACAGGGGCGGTGCGGCAGCTGCAGCAGCAGCAGCCAGCAGCGGCCCAACCACAGGCGGGAGCAGCAGCAGCAGCAGCAGCAGCGGTACGGCTGTGAGCTGGAGGGACCTAGCTCGTACGGAGGTTGGCGAGCTTTCCCCGCGCACCTATCATCCTCGGGAACCAGATGATGACGCTGCTTCCACTGTTGCCGAAAGCGACGACAGCGCTGCTGGTGCCAGCAGCAGCCTCAGAAGCAGCTCCCGCAACCGCCCAGCTGACGCCGCCGACAGCACCCCCATCCCACGACGGCGCCAATATACCAAGCCCACAGCACGTGCTGCACCAGCCAGCAGCGTGGCACCTGCAAGAAGCGCAGGAACACCACACCAAACAGGGCTGTCGGCGCTGTCGCGCGAGGGGCGCGCTGCCGCCGCGGCGCAGTCGCTGGCGGCGCCGCATGGGCCGACCGCCGCTGCGCGCGCCGCGACGGCATCGATACCCCGTGTCCGCGCTGCTGTGCTGGGCGACGCGCCTGATGTACGCCGCGCACGTGCTGCCACCATTGCTGTACCAAAAGGTGGTGTTGTGCCGAACGGCGTCGACCTTGGCACCACAGCAGTGGTGCGCAGCCGCGCTGACGTCGCCGCCGACGCTTACCGTGCCCCGCGCCACATGGCCCCATTCAAAGCCCACAGTAATACTGGCGGTGCTGACGTCGATGGCATGGCACGGCAACAACATCGCAGCAGCGGTGGGACGGACGCCGCCGCTCGTGCGCCCCTGCCACCACCCGCAGCAGGCGCCGCTGTGCCAAACGGCGTCAACCTTGGCACCACCACAGTGGTGCGCAGCCGCGCTGACGTCGCCGCCGACGCCTACCGCGCGCCGCGCCACATGGCCCCATACAAAGCATCCCATAGTGATTCTGGAGGTGGTGACGCCGATGCCACCGCGCGGCAACAGCGGCGCAGCAGCGGCGGGGCGCCCCTGCAGTCATCCGCAGCGGGTACGGCCAAGCAGGCGTCGGAGGCGGCATCGCGGGCAGCGGCGGAGGCGGCTGTGCGGAGGGGCGGCGAGTTTGAGCCGGGCGGCAAGCTGGCGCGGTACACTCGGCGGGAGAGGGCGGCCATGGGCGTGGCGGAGGACGAGGCGGGGCGTGCTCAGCAGCTGCAGGTCATGCTGGGCGTGCAGGACGCGGGGCGCGACAAGAGGTGCGCGCCGCGGACTGTGGGGACTTGTGTTGCAAGTCATAGATGGAGTTGGGGTAGTAACACAGAGACGTGAGGTCATGTGCGCACCGGCACAGACTACTACTAGTAGGTGCTAAATTCACAAACATAAAGTTGGTGTTGCTGGCGTGGGGACTCGCATGGCAAGTGCTGTTTGCACAGCTGGACGGTCCATGCATTCTTCGATGGTGGACTGATGTCGCTGCGGAACGGAGTACAGGCATTTGTGGACGACTGTGTGAACCAGGACATGCGCCAGCGGCACCAAGGCACTGTACACTGTACACTGAGCAGGGGAGCAGTTCCGGTGTGAAGGTCAGCATGCTGAGGTTGTCCCCCAGTTCGGCAACAGTGCACCATTTGCAAGGCCAGCGTAGTGACGCTGGCCCTTGGCTTTGAAGCATCGTGCCTAAGTATTGCAGCATGACCAGGTCATCCTCTAGTTGCGCAAGCGAACTATGCCGCAAGGCCCGTGTAGTGCTGCTGGCCGTTACGCGAGAGTTTTTTTGCGTCGCTGGTGCTCAGCAGGAGCCCTTGCGGCCTGTTGCTGCTCCCTGCAGGGCGACAGCATGGTGCACTGTTGTTTGGTTGCCCACAACCGGTCCGGGCTTGCCAGGTTGCTGCGGGAGAACTCAGCAACTGACGCGCAGCGTCCGCGCCCGCGGCGCAACCACATTCCAGGTGGAGGGATGTGCTGAGCACGCTGAGAACGGCCCACGCCGCTGGCACGCCGCTCAACGCCTTCATCTTCGGTGCCGCCATCACCGCCATGGCCAAGGCGGGGCGGTGGCGCGAGGGCGTGTCGCTGCTGGACGACATGGCGTCCGCCGGCCTCCGGCCCAACATCATTGCCTACAACGCGGCGATCGCGGCGTGCGCCAAGGCGGCGCGGTGGCAGAAGGTGCGCCACCGCCTCTTCTTGCGTGCACACCTCCAGAGGGGGGTGCATGTTTGCATGTGTACAATGTGTTCCCTTTTTGGCTGCTGCTTTGTGTGTGCAACTGAAGATGTGTGCAGCAGTGCAGTGACCTGGGGGCATTGGGGTGAAGTGTGGCCAAACGGTCACTGTGTGCCAGTCTGCCCGTGCTGAGAAGAGTGCTGCCTGGGAGTGCCTCTGTGGCGCCGACTGTGATACTTTCGGCGCACTCACACAAATGTGCGCCTGCAAGCTACTCAGCCGCAACAGTGCTCAGGTGCTTTTAACCAAAGTGCAGCCCCCATTGCGCTACAATCATTGCTATTGAGGCATGCCGAAGCAACTCGCCGCTATGCCCTCCATTTCGTTGGTTGAAGTGCACTACTACTAGTTTTAAAGTGGGGCAAAATCGAAGGCCTGGCTCGGTCGCTGGGGTTGAGGCGGTGGCGCGCTGCACGAGCACTTGGTACATACAACACAGTGCTCCTAGCACAATCGCCTGTGACCACCTGCACTTGGTGCGCGCTGCCACTGTACAGGCATTGGAGCTGCTGCAGCGCATGGAGCAGGCCGGCACCCCCCCTGATGCCTACAGTTACAGGTACCCAAGTGCGGCTGTCTCACAGGTGCCGCAGCATGCAGTGTCATTGGCTGCGATTGCCAGCTGCACCAGAGCGTGTGTCACGGCAATGCAGGCATGCACCCGCCCTGCACCCCAACAGGGTTGTGTCTGCGCAATCCTGTGCTCAGCACTGTCTTAGAAAAGGCACCACACACACGTGGAGCGCTGCAGTCTTGTGATCTTGTGAGATCTGCAGTGTTTCGAAGGTACAAAAGTGGCAGCCACCCTGACTCATGCAGATGACCGTTGCGGCCTGCTCACCATGTTGCACCACTCCCCCAGATGCCTGTCACGAACACCATGTCGCTTGCCAACACATGCTGCTGGCTGAGCAGCAGGCCATGCGCATCACAGAGCGTGTCGGCCTGCTGCCGGCATCGCGTCGACTCCGTGGCACCCCCACACACCTGGTTTGGTCACTGCCGTACTCGCCGGTACCACAACACCGACCACCGACGCGTGCCTGTCCGCTTGCACACCATTTAGTCGTGTTTGCATGCGCAAGCATGCCACATGGGCGCACACACCAACACTCCCCCCTCCCCCCTCGCCTTCCCCCCCTGGCCCCCCGCTTCCAGTGGTGTCATTGACGCCTGTGGCAAGGCTGCCTTCTGGGAGCGCGCTCTGGAGCTGCTGCGTGAGATGCAGAGCAAGGGCTTGACGCCTGATGACTTTGTGTACTCGGCGGCGATTGCCGCATGCGCGTCTGGCGGGCAGTGGGAGGCGGCCGTGCGGCTGCTGGGCGAGATGCAGCAGGCGGGCGTCGTGCCCACGGAGGTACGCGCGGCCGCGCCGCTGCTGCTGAGAACGATGTGTGCTGCTGCGCGTGCGAACATGGTAGTTCCTTGCTGGGGGGGGGCGTGAGTTGTTGTTCAGCGGGGTATGTGTGTAACGCAACCCGCCTTTGCCCGGGCGGCCAACCGCAACCGCACCCACGCTGTCGCCACTTCCACTCCCCTCACAACCAATGTCTCTGCAGTCATCACCTAAGCCACTGCAGCTGCACTCCGCCTCACTGCTCGCCCGCCGCAGGTGCACTACAACTCCGCCATCAACGCGTGCGCCAAGGGCAGTGCGTGGCAGGAGGCGGGGCGCCTGCTGGAGGACATGCAGTCGCGCGGACTGCGGCCCAACGAGCGCACGCACAACGCCGTCATGGACGCGGTCCGGCGCAAGGGGGATGGGGGCGACCTGGCGCTGCAGCACCTGGAGCGCATGCGCGCGCGCGGCGTGACGCCGTCCGTCCGGTGCGTGTGTTTTTCATTGGCGAGCTTTGCCCTCCCACTTAGCTGCATGTGGTTTCATTGGCGAGCTTTGCCCTCCTACTTAACTACACACTAAGATCTACTTCTAGAAGTACACGGCAATAGCTGAGTATAGTACAGGTGCACAGGGTGTTTCCGTCTAGCTGGTGAGAGATTTGTATCTTCACAACCATTTCAATTTCAGTAAGCCGATGTTGGAGACGATGGGGAGTGTGTGCGTTGCGGAAGGGCTGGCAGCACTTTGCTGGTGGCGCGCCTGCGTGCGCCAGGGCCTGTTTTGCACCGTGCACGTACATGCTTGGGGGGCTTCGCTTCGCTCTGTGCTTAGGCAGGAGCAACATGTCCCGTACCAAGCGTGAAATCAGTGGCAGCGCGACCTGCGGTGCTGCTGAACTGATGCACTAGGAAGGCACTACCGCCCCGTGGAAGCAGCTCTGTGTGTACATGCTGGGTGACATGTCTGTATGGCATGCTCATGCGGTGGCATGCTCATGCGATGGCATGCTCATGCAATGACATGCTCATGCGATGGCATGCTCATGCAAAGGCATGCTCATGCAATGGCATGCTCATGCAATGGCATGCTCATGCAATGGCATGCTTGTGCGTGGATGCACAGGGCGTGGACGGCTGCCATTGAGGCGTGCGGGCGCGGCGACAACAAGCGCTGGCAGCGTGGGATGGACCTGCTGGAGGAGATGCGCAAGGCGGGCATTGAGCCAGACACACGCGCGTGAGTTGGTGCCCCATTCCATCATAATTATTTTTACTTGTTCTTCGAAGTATGCATTCTTTGCGCTGGAGCGTGCAGCGCATGTGCAGTGAGGCAGTTATCAATGGAAATGGAGGCACGTGGTGGAGCTGCACCTGTACATGCTTGTTTATAGCGCGGTGCACGCAGATCGTGAAAAGGACTGCAGTGCACACATGAGGCACCACTGCTGGCACGCGCCGACACAGCCGGTGCGCCGTGTTGGCTTCGCTGGGCATCCTTTGCCGCGTTTGCACTCTGCACCGCTCGTGTGCAGGCGCCAATGCAATCAATTGTCGTGCATGATAGGCGCAAGACAGGAAAAGCAGGCACCTCCCACATGCCGCTATTGCATCTGCGCGCGCTGTGACGCACGTGCCCTAGCAGCCACCATGCCCAGCTGTGAAGCTTCTGCAGGCCTTGTACATACGGCCCGGCCCCATAACCCATTGGAACTCCAAACAATGCTGACCCCTTGCCACACTGGGCCCCATTTCCCGCGACGCCGCCACAGGTACATGGCGGCCATATCGTCCTGCGCCAACCACGGCAAGTGGCGGCGCGCAACGCAGCTGCTGGAGGACATGCGTGCGCGAGGCGTGGAGCCGGACCTGCCCTGCTACCACTGCGCCATTAAGTGAGCGCCGGGCGGCGGGCAGCAGGCGTGCCGCCGAGCCGCACTTTGCGGTGATGCTGTTGTCACGCGCACCGTGAGCTTACTGGCGATGTACTGCGCGCTACGGCGCCGTGTGGCACCACAGTCTGGCTACCAGTGTCTGACGACACTTTCTGTTGTGGCTGCTACCCACAGTACGCGGCGCATGATCGATCCCCTACACGCCTGGTTGCACGCTGCCCTCAGCTCGACGCCCAGCGCGTGTGCCTGCCACTGCACGTCCCCGCGCTGTGCGACCAACCGACCAGCGCCTGCTTTTCGAACTCAGCACACTGCCGCACCACACACTCCCTCTGCCTCTGCCACTGCCCGCCGCCGCGTCGCTGACTACCGCAGGGCCTGCGCCGCGCACGCCAAGTGGGAGCGCGCCGAAGGACTCCTGAAGGAGATGCAGGAGGCCGGCATACCCCCCGACGCGGCATGCTACGTGTCCGCCATCAAGGCGGCGCGCAGTGCAGGCGCCGTCCAGGACGCCACGCGCCTGCAAGACGTGCTCAACGCCATGGACGCGCACAAGGAGCGGGCCGCCACCGAGGACACAAGTGCGGGTGCTGAGCAGCAGAGGGGCGGCGGCGGCGGCGGTGACAGCAGCAGCAGGGGCGCTGGGCAGCGCGGCGGCAGGGGCAGCAGCAGGGGTGCTCAGCAGCAGCGCAGCAGCAGCAGCAGTAGGCGGGGCAGCCGGCGGGCGCGTACGGCTGCGGGCGGAGAGGCTGCTGGTCGGAGCAGTGAGCGCCAGCCCGCAGATTCGTGAATGTTACGAATGGCGTTGGCAGTGCGCCAGCGGCTCTCTGGTGGGCAGCTGTGCGTGTGAGCTGACGGCCGCCACTTTTTTGGGTGTTGGGGCTCCGTAACATGGCCCGCTATTGCACCGTAGCGGCAGAGTGTAAGCAGGCATTCGACACACGTGCACTGGCAGTTGCACTGCAGGGTGCTGGAATCTTGCTGGCGGTTTGGATGCCGCCGTTCACCACCTGGCAGCAGTGGTGAGGGCGATCGCAGGCTGGGAAGATGTCATGAAAGTGCGCTGGCAAAAGTATGCCGTGTGTAGCATGCCCGGTGCATGAGCGCACGGGGGTGAAAGCCTGTACAAGCTCCTGGTTGCGCTTGTTGCTGTCGCGGTGAACCAGGGGCGGCCTGTATGCACCACGCCGCATGCCTGCTCCCTTCGGTAACAGCTTGCCACATCATGTGCAGACAAGTGTGGGCGTTGAAATTGACACCCACAAAATGACACCGTTTCAAAAAGTAATTGGCCACACGCCTGTGTTGCTTACAAGTGTCCCGCCCTGAACATGTTGTTTTTGTGTGCACCGCCAGTGTGTGTGTTGCTCACACAACTTTTGCGGCGCTTGTGGTGTGATGACATGGGGGAGCGCCAGTAGTTGCAGTGCAGGCGTCACCACCGCGCCAGCACCGCTCAATGCTCTGTGTGTGTGCCATCAATGCACTGAGCCGGTGTGCACTTACTGAACATTTTGCACTTGAGGCATGCACATGGACTAAAAGAGTCTACTGTACACGGGGCGGTATGGACCATAAACTCTTGCTCAGAAGGACATCCAGTGTAGGATGCCCATATATTTAACAGCACAAGCAAGTCCCTGCCAAAAGCGCTGCTACACAGGTCTCTCTTGGTACAGCGCCAAGCTGGTGAGGCTTGGCGCCAAGCCCCCGCACGAACGACAACGTGGAGACCATCGCAGGGGAAAACTATGCTACACAAGCAGTACGCAACATGCGGATGCTTGGATACATGCAGTACGCGCGCGGCATGCATGAACTGAAGGCAGCTACACACCGCAGCCTATGTCTAACACTGGGCAAGACATGGATGATGTCTTTTGTAAAGGATGCCCAACGTGCAAGGTGTGCTAAAAACATTTATAAACATAGCAATAGGGCAAAAGGGTACTGACCCTTTCCAAAACTGCGGGGGGGTGCCGAAACAAGCAGGAATGGGGTGGGGGCTTCGGGCAACACACGGTGCTGCTTTGGACGGAGGTGGCCCGAAGAGAAGGGAGAGGCGGCCGCTCCCAACTCCCGGAGGACGGCACAAATGGTGCCCTCCCGCAATTTGAGCTGCGACAAATCGCCAGCCACCACTAGTGCTCCCGGTACTCTGAGGGGCAGAAAGCCCGCTGAGCACAGACGCCCCCACTGCGGGGGCGCCGGGCCAGGCAGTGCTTGGTCTCTAATGTCCGCAGCAGCACGTGCGCGCCTTTTCTTACCTGTGCATGGGTGCCCAGGACAGGCGCCCCATGAGGCGCTTGCCACGCTAGGCACCCACGACGCCACACGAGAGCACAGCACCAGCTCCTGGGGGAAGAGAGACGTCTGCTCCTGCCCCAGGTTGATGCTCCTCGTGCGATCGTGCGAGTGATCGCGGGCTTGGTTCGGTAATTGCTAGCATGCCTGCTGGGTTGGGGGGGGGGTGAGGGGGGGCACCAGCGATGGTATTGGGCTTGAGCTGCTGCTGCTCTCTCAGGTGTGCTTGAAAGTGTGTCTTGGAGGTGAAGAGAACAGTGCCGGCGTGGTTGTGGTGTGTCGCTGACCATGGGGTGGGGTTTGGTGTGGGGGGGGAGTGGTACCAGCGGTGGTGCCGGGCTTGAGCTGCTGCTGCTCAATCAGGTCAGGCTTGTGTGAGAGTGTATTGGAGGTGAAGAGAACCGTGCTGTGGTGTGGTGTGTCGACACTGTCGCGGTTGTTTGGTTTGCCGGATTCGAATTCGCGGCAGCCGTGAGCGCTGCATGGCGGGTAGCGGTGCAAAATTACCCGGGTTATTACCCGGGTTTTCAACTGCTCTCAGTCTCGTGCCACTATCATTTACACTGCAGGGGGGGGGGGCTGGGGTTGGCAGGTGTGCAGTCTGAGGGGAGCCGTGGCCGCGTGCAGTGCAGAGCTGGCCATGAGGGAGCGCTTCTCCTGCCGCTGGGTTGCCAAGCTGTGCGCGGAGTGCCTGCGAGGGGCCAGGTCAGCATGCACGATCTTCGCAACTGGCAAATATGGCGGGCACAGGAGGGTGGTTGCAGCACTGAAGGCGGGCGCCTTGGCGCCGGTGCTGCCGAGGTTGGCACGCCTACGGTGCCGCAGCTCCTCAGCCTGCACCAGCAGCAGCCCTAGGAGCGAATTCCGATGGTTTTGCACGCGTTGGCGCGGCAGGTGCTGGTCGCTGAACCCAGAGCGAAACGAGCGGCACCGCCTGGAATCGTGCTATGTACCAGGCCAGGCCTTGTTTCTGCTGGCGGTGGAAGGCAAGGTGAACCCTAGCATCCGGCATGACGACGGGCGAGCGGTCGGCAGTCTTGCGTACCACAGCATACTTGTTGGGGCAGGGGGTGACTTGAAGTACTTGTCAAAGGCTGGCATCACCTCCTGTGTTGTGAAGTTGCTGGTCAATCAATGGCACCCTACTAGTAAGTGCGCCTTTTCATGGTTAGTATTGCCTGGATCATGATTTTACACCTCATTACATCACATGTGGCGTGGCGCTTTTGTAGCGGTCCCTAAGAACGGTGAACAGCCTGCACAGAGTTGCATACCCAGGGCGGTGTCAACCCCCGCCCCCCAGAGGGGGGGCTGTCAAGGCACATGGCGCATGTACTACAAGTTACATATATATATATATATACCTAAATATGTTTGCAAAGTCTGAGCTAGGAACATACGTACATGCAGTGTTACTAAGCTCCTCTTGAGGTGTGGGAGACCCTGTGCACGGGCATGCGGGTGAAGCAGCATGTCAACCAAGTACATAAAAAGCCTACAAGGAGAGTTTGTTCAAATAAATGCAAGCAACTGCGTCCCAGCTTCCAGCGTGGGCCGCAAGCAATTGCATCCCAGTTGCCGGTGTGTGCGCGGCCACACACAGCTCGCGCTGCGGCTGCATCTGTGCCTACGCAGTTTCACGTACCCGCTACTACTAGTAGTGTATACTTCAAGTACTTCGAGGTATGTACACAACGCTTGTGTCTGTGCACTTGTCGCTGCTACTACAGCTCCTACATGTTGCTTGGTTGCGAGTTCCGGTCGCTTGTTCTTGTATGTGCTGCACATTGCGGCTACTTGAAACCGTTCTTGCCGATGCCCCTGGCTGGTGCAAGGGTGCATCATGCATCTGCACAAAATTGTGCACCTGCAGCTGCTACCTCTAAAACCCAGGCCAGGCCGTGTCTCGCATGCTGCGCATAGTTTTCTAATGCATGCTATTACATGGTGTGCTGTGTAGTACATAGTTCGTCTTGTTGCTGGCACTGCACAGCCATTAGGATGTATCTGTATGGGGCCGCATATGGGCATTTGGCTGCTACACCGGCATGCACTTCCTGGGTTCGTCCACGCCCAACAAGTGCAAAACAGAAGAACCTGCCCTAGCACGTCACGTGCCTGCTCGGCATACCATGCCCCCCCCACCCCCCCCTCCCCCCCCTTCCCCTCCCCCTTCCCTCTCCTTTCTCGCTTCTCCCCCCACCCCCCCCTCCCACATCATTTCATTCAGTATGGCAGCCATTCACAAGCATGAAAAATTTGCCACACACCACACAGGCTGGCGGAAAGCCGTGGCCGCGCCTCAATCACCTTCCTCCCCCCTTCCCCTCCCGAGTCTGGTCCACGAGCGAACGGGTTACGGGTCTGGCGCTGAACCAATAGTATACTGAAGTAGAAAGTAGCGCCCGCTGGCGAGCGGCGGCCGTTTAAGCCAAGGGAGCTCGCGACCTGTCAGCGCTACTGCAGAGCAGCCGCCGCGGGCCGTAGCAGGCCTACGCAGCGACGATGCAAGTGCTTCTGCAGCTCGCCTGCCGCTGGTTTGTCGGGCTCAACTTGAATTCACTTAAGTTACTACTGTAGTATATACTTGAAGCTCAGGCCACACCGGGTCGTGACTTGACCAGTCGACTCGCACTTTTTCACATCTGCTCCTGCTGGCACACGGCAGAGCTAGAGCGGGAGCACCCAGCAAGTGCCTCAGCTCAAGAAGGCAACAATGGCACCCAAGCTCAAGCCGCCCGCCCCCCTGCCGCGCGACGTCTCCCGAGTCGTGCTTGAGGCGGCGCTGACAGAGGAGGGCCGTAACAACCTAAACTCCATCCCGACCTTGGACGTATGGACCGACGCGCTTGCCGCAACGATGAAGCCAGGCAGCCACGAGCAGCAGACGTTGCTGGCAGCGAGCTTCGGAAAGGTTTTCGCCAAGGCGTGCAAAACGGGGCAGTGGCTGTCCCGCTCCATAGAACCTGGCACCCGGTTCAGCGAGGAAGAGGCCACGGCCTTCGCACACGGCGTCGTTGAGATGGCCAAAGCGGCTGCCGGCGGGAGCCGCGAGCGTCACGAGTTTGCGGAGGTACGCCGGCCATGGGAACACGGACTACCGGTACCTTGCGATGTGCACGGCAACAGTTCTTCGAGCAGCAGCGTTGGTAGCAGCGTTGGCAGCAGCTGCACCTGTAATACCTGGTGTGCTGTGAGCGCCATGCAGCTGCTTAGCAGGACCATCAGCGGCGGTGGCAGCAGTAGCATCAGCAGCAGAAGTAGAAGACGGAGGTTACCATAACCACAAGAACACATCCAGAGCGTGGTGCAGAGTGGAGCCTGCACACGAGAGCAAACTCCATGTCAGCAAGTCATGTCCACAATAGTGCCAGCACCTGTCACATACGCTAGCATCACCTCACAATTGATGTGCTATCCATCGCTGTCTCCTCGCCCTACCCTCTGCAGCTCGGGCAGTGCTTCCTCAGGCTGGCTGCACTGCGAAAGAGCGGCGCCGTCAGCCCCGCGGCGCCTGCCGGGGCCGGCACGGCAGCCAGCGCCACTGCCCCTGAGGCACCGGCGGCCCCGCCCGCTGCGGCCGCGGACGTGCACGACCAGGAGCCGGAAGCCAGCTCTGAGGGGCAGGCGGTGAAACAGCGGTTCATCAAGGACACGGAGGCGGCCGTTGCTGGGGCAGCCGACGCCCAGGAGCAGGACGGAGACGTGCTTCCCACGGTGCTGACGGATTCCACAGCGCCAGCGGTCGACCCGGAGTGGGAGGAGTCGCTGGTGGTGTTGCGGGCGCCAGAGCCGAGCGTCATCGAGCCTGCCAGCGCGGAGCTGGAGGCGGCGGCGGACCAGGTGGCGGAGGCACCCGACGCCCTCACGGCTCTGGCGGCGGACGAGGCGCATGCGGCGGGCGCGGGCGCACGTGTGCACGGGCTGGATGCGGCAGCCAGCCCTGAGGCAGAGGTGCAGGCGCGCAAGGCGGCGGCAAAGGCAAAGGACGACGAGAAGTTGGTGACGCACCTGGTGGAGCGGCAGGCGCGCTCGCCACTGGGGCCAAGCTGGGTTGACGGCATGACGTACGAGGTGCTCTCGCTCAACAGGGGCAAGTATGGGGCGACTGCGGATGCGTGGGAGATCTTTTACGGAGCGCCGCCACAGGCAGCAGCCCCCATCCACCAGAGCGAGGTCGACGCAGCGGTGACGCTGCTGGAGAACGCCATGGTGCATGGCGCGTGCAAGACGGGAATCACGGGGCACCTGGCGCAGCTGCGGGCGCTGCGTGTGCTGCGCGGCGCCCGCGCCATGCCCGCCGGCGCACTGGCGATGATCGACACCCTGCGCCTGGACCACGACGTCCTCGACTCCAGCCCCGAGTGGCAAGGGGTCCTGGGTCCTGAGCGCTTCAAAGAGGGCCGCAGGCTGAGGCTGGCGGAGGCGCGGGCGCAGTTTCTTCTGGGCGCCGGCAGCACCATGGCGCACGGTGACGCCTTCATGTACTGCGACTTCTGCGCTGAGTGCGGCGGCTGCCGCAGCGCCACAGGCCTGCTGGGGGCCGCCGCGCCCAGCAGCGCCAAGCGCCCTGCGGAGGCTCAGCTGGAGAGGGGTGGAGGCCCGCGGTGTGTGTGTGTGGGGGGGGAGGTATGAAGGGTGAGTTAGGGGAGAGGGGGGTGAGAACTGCGGAATGGTTTTGGGCGCTGACTGCAGCAGCCGCTCGTCCGCCGCTAAGTGGCATTTGGGGCCGAAGCGCCAGTGCGGTGCGTAGGCAGCATCACCGCACTAGGCCGGCAGTGCAGTGGGTGGTGAGGGGTGTGCGCAGCGCATGTGCTCTTTTGTGCTCCTGTAGTGGTTTCGGAGCCGGCAGAGCAGTACACCACTGGGCGCAGGCATAGACTCTGGCCCTGGCTGCATAGCCGCTTTGCATTCCTCACAAACATGCGCGCACATTTGATGCAGCGGCGCTACGGCCCTCGCTGTATCTAGATATGTCGGTTCACACCTACTTCAAGCATCCCACATTCTGAGAAAAACGTAGCCTGGCACCTGCGCCCAGGGTGGTGACTCTCCCGTCGCCACCTGTAGAAGGCGCGCCTGCAGGCGTCCTGCAATTAAGCAGAGTTGGCTTGGGAAAGCATGCATTTGGTGAGAGCAGCGCACGGTGCGCATGTTACGCACGTGGTCAATTCCATTGTGGCAAATACGGCGTGCGGGCATTGCAAGCGTGGCGCTGCTGAGTACTGCTGTTTGTTGCTTGCTGCTTGCGCCACCATTGTTGTGTGCATACCCGCTTATGCATGCTCCATGCACTGCTGTCCATGTGTGACGCTGCTCGCACTGCTCGTGTCTGCGTACTTTGTGCGCAAGCAACCACTGCCTGTGGGCATGTATGTATGCCGTGTGCGAACATGCGTATAAGTGTACGCTTCTTGCACATTGCAGGCATGCCAGTTGCTGGTGTACTTCGCTACTGATGTTAGTGGAGCAGCCAACTTGATGAGTGCCTGAAAAACCCAGCAGATGCCAGAAAGCTTGGCAGCGCACCATGCGCAGCATACTTGTGCAGCCATGCTGCCAAGCTCAGCACCCCCGCCTGCGCCATTGCCCACTTGTTGGACGGCAAGCACTTGTAAAAAATTCCCGCGCTTAGGGCGCGGAAAGCCCTTTGCAGAAGCTCAGCACCCCCACCTGCGCCATTGCCCACTTGTTGGACGGCAAGCACTTGAAGTACTTGCAAAAAACTCCGCGCTTAGGGCAAGGAAAGCCCTTGTGCAGTTGAAGTACGTGGTACCGCTCATCAATGCCACCGTCACAAGTGCACAGCTAAGCACCCCCGCCCACTTGCCACCAAAACATGTGGTGCCACTCATCATGCCGCCGTCACGAGTGCGCAGCCAGGGCAACCAGCACCGCACACACAGCAGCAGGAAGGCAGGAAAGCAGTGCCTGCCGCAGGCGTTGCCGCACAAACGTGTCGCTAAAATTTTCCTCTGTCCATGAGGCCCGCACCAAACGGGCTGGCCCGCAGGCCGGTGGGTGCAGCGCGGGCGGCACGGGTAACGACGTTTTTGCTGCGGCCCGCGCAAGACCTCAGCCACAGCGAGCGATTCGACTGATGTACCGACAGACCCGAGTAAATGGTGTGCACGCGTGTCTCATCCCCCACGGGTCGAAAAGCGGCGCGCGGCGGCGGCGCAACGAGAGCGGCGCCGGCGCCCACACCGGTCGAAAAGCGGCGCGCCGCAGCCGTGCGACAAGAGCGGCGCCGGCGGCCGCCAACCGCTGCTGCAGCCAGGCTGCTGCAAGGCCACCAGCGCACCTACCCTTGCCTCATGTAAATAGCACACCGGAGACGGCGGTGGCGCCGTGCACGCCCACAGCTGCCAACCGGCGGCAACCCTACGGCGGGCTGCGGCAGGCTGGCGGCGCTTTCATGGCTGCGCACTGGTGGCGGGCACGGGGGCGCGTGCATAGCGCAGCGCGGGCACGGGAGTCGAGCCCCACATTGTGGGGCCCTGCGGTGCTACTGCAACTGTTCCGTTCTAGGGCGGCGCACGCAGCGGTGTGGCGCGTGGCTGCCGCCGCTCCCGGCGCCTGCTGGCTTGGCAGCGGCGCCGTGGCGGGTGGTGCTGCTATGTGCCGCAGCCGGCCTCGCACCCTCCCTCTGGGCCGCATGGCGCCGCAAAATGGGTGGCGGGGGCGGCGGCGGCGCCGCGTCGTGGCATTGGTGCGGGCGCGCTCTGCGGGTGCAGCTCTGCACACACACACACCGCCGCCGCACACGCAAATGCCACCACGGCTGGCGTGCGTGGGCAGCGCGGGCGGCGGGCGGCCACCAGGGTGGCTTCTCAAACTCGGGGGCGCGTAGGTACTCGTGCTCAACAGCGCCGGCGGCTGCAACAGTGACGGTCACTGACGACACAAACAACTGACAAACGGGTGGGGGCGGGGGTCTACGAGGGGGGGACGCACGCCGCGGTAACGCCAGATTTGAACATGGGACGGCGGCGGCGCGGGGAGACGTGGGGTACCATCGGGCGACAGGCTGTCCTGTGTACAGGGGTGGGCGGCGTCACAGCGCGGCTCGTGCTGCTGCGAGCACAGCCGGCTGGGCCCGCTGGTGGCATCGTCAGCGGAGGTTGCGGTAGAGCGCGTCGGTGTTCCCAGCCGCTTGCTGGCGCCGCAGCCGCAGGTGTGTTCAGCAGCACCGGCCAGGCGCCTTGCTCAGCGGCAGCTGTGCTCACCAGAATCAGGGGCTGGTGTACCACGGCAGTAGGGGGGGAACCTGGCGCAAACAGTGGCTTGTTTGGGCGCGGCGGCGGTGGCGGCGGCGGCGGCTCACGGCGGAAGGTCGAAGGTGACGCTGTTGGGCAGGCCGCGCGCCGCCTGCACGCCCGCCGCGCTGCGGATGAACTCCTCGGGGGGCACCCAGGGGGGCTTGACGCGCCGCGCCAGCAGGTCCTCCCAGGGGTAGCCGGAGAACCACGCAGCGTCGCGCACCTCCAGGTCGCCGCGCTTGTAGCCGGCGCGCTGCCAGGGGCTGCGGTGCGCGGGGGGTGGAGGGCGGGGCGTCGGAGTGCCATGGTGAGCAGCTGGTGTGGGGGATGGGGGGGGGGTGTTGCGAAGCGCGGTTTGGCATGCCGAATGTGGGCAACGAAATGAGCGACGGCGGCCGCCTCGCAGTGTGTCAGCCATCCAATGGCGTACGAGAACACAAACTTAGCACAGTGCGGTGGCTGCCGACGGCTCAGGCCTGCCCGCTAGCAGCACTTGTTGCTTTGGTTATTCGAAGTTGTGAGCTCGCGCGCATGTAAACGTACATGCATGTAGCACAGAAGTGTACATGCGCTGCCCAGCGTGTGCCATCGCCACGAGCGCGCTGGGACGCATAGCACCGGCCCTTCGCACGCCCTCAAATGCAAACGGATACTACAGTGTAGTACCACCACAGCACTTGGCTCCCCAAGTGACAAACAAGGGCATGCCTGACGGCCCAGCGCGCCCCCACCCGCACCCCACCCTCCATGCTCACACACTCACTTGGGCTGCAGCAGCGCCGCCACGAGCTGCCGGCACTCCGCCGAGAACATTGGCTCCCGCGCTGCGACGCTCGCCTCCGCAACCGCCGCCGCCGCGCTCCCCTGCGCCCCCGGAGAGCCAGCAACCGCGGGCAGCGAGTGGGGCGCAGGGGGAAGGGGCCACTCCCACTCCACCTCTCCACATGCCGCGCGCCGCAGCAGCTGCATGGGGTCCATGGTGCCGTGGGGGTCTACAAAGGGGGGGCGGCCGGATACGAGCTCGTACAACAGGCAGCCGAGGGACCAGAAGTCGACCATCTGGGGGGGTGCGGGGGGGGGGGGGGGGGGGGGGGGAAGGCAGTTGAAATGTTTGAGCCTCAACTTGACCAAACCAAAGACTGTGGTTGTGAACTTAAACTTGGCTGACACACAGACTTCAACTTGTGGGTGTGAACGCCAGCATGTGGCAACCAACCACAGCTATGTTGTCGGCCCGAGTCGACATGATCATGGCATGGTACTAGTAGCATGCGAGGTGCTAGTCGCTGATGAAGCAGTGAGGGGGGTGGGTGGGCTGGCGTAAAGCACCTTGGTGCAGCCATGCTGGTGACTGAAGGGCTTTCACGGTATGTGTCAGCGGCAGTGCTGGAAGGGCTCAGATGTGGGCAACATAGGCGGCGCCATGTCCATTTGCACCCTCGCACAGTACGCACATGATTTCTTGCTGTCATACAGGTATAGTATATGCACGGTCTTTGCTTTGTTCACCCGCTGAATGGGCTCCATCCCAGGGTGACGGGTCCTACCTACCGGAGAGGGGACCTAGATTTTACCGCTCCTGAATGCGTGTTCATGCACTACAGTACTATACTTCCCAGTATGTGCACGGTGTGGCTGGCCAACAGCAGTGCCAAAGCCTGAGGCCCACGTAACGCTCTGTGCAGGAACGGGTGTGTCCGCATCGTCGAGCACGCAATCCCTTCCCAACCTTTAGTCCGCCCCCCGTGCAACTTAGGTCCAGCCACAGCAGTAGCTGGGCTGGGGAACCGTGGGCCACCCAGCGTGGACGCAAGATAGTGTGCCTAAAACTGGCCCACACCCTTTGATCCATATATTGAAACAATCACTGCTGATGCAATTCACATTGCCGAAATTGATGTAGCACTGCTGATGCAGGTGGGAGCGCACCTAGATACGAACTTCGTAGTGTATACACTACGGCTACTGCGTAAGAAATACACACGCATGTGTGTATCCTTCAGTATATCAACAACTGTTCGAAATGTTGTACTTCGCATGCAACGCACCTATCCGTGTGAATGCAATGCCAAACCCAAACGCCTGTCCCAGAGACCAGAGGTCCCCCACCGAGGGAGTGGCAGCGTCCCCCAGCTCAAGAATGCCCGTGCCCACCAGCGCCAGCAGCGCCGCAATGCCATTGTTCACCTGCACATCGCAGGGCACGACAAATGCACATGTATGTGGAGATCAGCGCATTGTCAGTGCCGGCAGCATATACTTTTGATGTACTTCAAAGTATATGCCCACCAGCGCCAGCGCTGCAACGCCATTGTTCGCCTGCAAACCGCCAGGTGCAACAGAATCGCATCGCAGCAGGTTCGGCATATGAGTTGTGGGCTGCAGTGTACTATTAACAGTGCGCGATGTCATACTGTTTATTTGTTGTAAGTGGTGCAGCTGGCACAGTATGCTGCTCCCTCAACGACAGGAGCCTTGCACCGTCTTGTCACCTGTCCTGCATCAACTACGGTAACCACACATGGCCTATTCTCCGTGCCCCTATACTTAGCCTTAGGGTACACCAAGACCAAGACAGCCCCAGGGCAGAACCAAACCTGACCATGTATACACCATATAGTTACCTGTTCAGCAGCGCTTACTACCTCAGAAGTATGTTGAAAGGTGTGTGCCTTGCCCTTGAAGAGTAGTGCAGAACCCAAGCTACCTGCTATACACCAGCACGTATTTGTATACTTCGCCGTACAATTTACTACGTGTCCACCTGTGCAGCGTCAATAACGTTTCTTCCAAGTGTATACTTCAGCATGTGCATTTATGTTATTTTTATATGTATATTTTAATATATATATTCATGTTATTTTAATATATATAAGCGGGGCTCACCTGTATGCCCTTGCCCTTGAGCCAGTTGATGAGGGGCACAATGACAACGGTCAGGCTGCAGATGAAGGCAGACTTGTTGGCATCGGTGCTCTCCAGCCCCACAGACTGTCACCACCCAACAGCAGGAAGGCAGGGCAACAGCAGGGCAACGGCAGTGGCGGTGCTCAGGGTGACTGGCGTGTGCAGCACAAGTTATACAGAGGGTGCACAGCCACAGTGTGATGCAGTGCCCTGAAGCTCTGAGGGCTCAAGTGTGCGACTAGGGGGGCTACTAATGGCAAGGCAGGCGGGAGAGGGCGGTACGGCAACACGGAGCGGTGCTGCCATGGGGATGGGTACCCCATAAGGCAAGGCACCGCATGTGCAGGTGGCGGAACACATACAAAACCACGTGAAAGCAGCACAAGTATTGGTACATAACCTACCTCTTCCACCAGGTGCATGGCACTTTGCTACGGAGCCGGATGAACAGACCTGCGTCTGCGGCACCATGCTACAAAGTATACTGCTAGTAGTACTACGTAGTATATATGGAGCAGCTGAGTAGCCACTGCCACTTTTCAAGAGGTGAGTTACAGGGGGCATTGACCCGCTGACAGCCCACATCATGTGGCATGCTGTAGCAACACAGAGAGACTGGTGATGACCACATGGGATGCACCGCCACAGCCAGCTTGGCAACCACACCATGCTGGGAACAAAGGAAATGACCCCGTTTCTGTTTCTGTCCACAAAAACAAGTCCACATTCCTGCCATTCGAATTTTCTATGCATGTGTGGTGGCAAAGCAGGTACTACTACCCTACACGCGCCGGCCACTGCTTTTGAGAGGGGCGGCCACTGCCCTTGGGGGCTACAAATGCTTCACAATTTTGTCTTACCGAAGGCCAAATCGCGTGGCGCTGCTAAGAAATGACAGATTTTCCAACTGCAAGAAACCTACAAGGAGTGCTAAGCCCAGATTGCCGCGGCTGGGGGTTGCCAGACCAAAGCCCATTGGATGACATATCCATCTAGGTAATGCCCACCCTACAAGTGCCGGCAGTACCCTGGTGGGCTCAGGTGCTGTTGGTGCACAGGAAGGGGAAGCGCAGGGCGTAGGAAATCGAGTAGGTACCTGCGTGACGTAGCCAAGCGCCATCGTAGATAAGCCAACTCTAATAGCTACCTGGGTGATGTACCCCAGCACAAACTTGGGTGAGTAAACTCGAGTAAGTAGGCTGAAAAGACTTGAGTAGGTAGGTAGTTACCTGGGTGATGTAGCCCAGCGCAATCCAGAGGCCGCACTCCACTCCCGCCTTGATGACGTCCTTCTCAGCCTTCCACATGAAAGGCGCCATAGCCGCTGCCGCAATGCCAAACCGAGAGACTGTGCACATGCACAGTAGCCCCAAGTTGCACAGGGATGCAGAAGGTGAGTTCGCAGCAAGTGCTGTAGGCAGGTGGTGCATCCACGTTACAAGTTGACCCCACCGGTCACCTACGGTCTGTTGCCGGGCAGATGCCCCGGCTGCAGAGTTGGCTGCTTAAGGCACGGCAGCGGTGGCAGCAGGCGCGGCAGTGGTGGCAGCAGGCACGGCAGCGGTGGCAGCAGGCACGGCAGCGGTGGCAGCAGGCACGGCAGCGGTGGCGCGTGCCTCCTGCCACCGCTACCGTGCCTGCCTTGGAAGCACTGGGAGCACGCAGTGGTGCAAGTGCCGCATCTCCTGGTGTGGAGATGCATTGGTGCCTCAGCAGCAGCAGACCATCGACTGTGCTCCACAGCAGGCACTATGCCTGCGGCGGCAGCAGGGCTGGGCGCTACCGGTGACGACGCTCGAAGTCTCGGTCAAATAGTAACAGTCCACAGGGAACGGACCTCGTACAGTACGGGCACAGCAGGTGCGCATGCGCTAGCGCTGCGATCGCGCGTGCGCTGCTGCAAGGCGGAGACGCACTGGCATTGACAGTAACGCCAGCGCCTAGCACAAGCAGCAGCAGCGGCCCGTACTCGCTGCATAAACAACTGCAGTCTGGTTTGGTAACACAAACGCACTTCGCTCTCTGTTCCCGGAGCAGCACACACCCGTTGCGCAGTGGCGCTGGCAGGCAGCACACGGGCCCGCACACCATCGCCGCCTGCCGTGTGATGCGGCTGCCAGAAAATTCCCGTCTGAACGCTTGCACAAGCAGCATGCCGCGGCGTGCGGCAGCCGCCGACAGCCAGGCTACGCACCTACACAACTTCAAGCGAGTCAGAAAACAGAAGCAGGTTGTCGTCGTGTTGGTAACTCACGTGCGGCGGCGCTGGCCGGGATGTGCGCGTTCTCCACGAACTTCACGGTGCCGAAGTTGGTGCCCCACAACACCGCCACCAGCGCCAGCAGCGCCCGGTACCCCCAGTAGTTGGCGTCGCTGTCGGCCGCCGCCACCACTTCCTGCACCGGGACGGGCTCTGTTGCGCCTGCTGCGAGTGTCAAATCGCTCAGTTCAACCAGTGTCGACATCGGCACTGGCTGCTGCGCGGTAGCGACGACCTGCGCTGCCATCTCCAGCTGCTCTGAATCCACGTCCAGCATGACGGCATGGAGGGGGCGGCAGGGAGCGGGGGAGCGGCGGTAGCATGCGTGCCGCGAGGGCTGCCGGTGCTGCAGGGGGGAGACATTGGTGGCTGCGGGGCGGGACGGGGGTGCAAACGCTGCGCAGCTGCCTGCGCAGCACGCCGCCACCGCTGCCGCCCTGCAGACGACGCCTCCTGCCCTCATGGCTCACGGTTGCACGGGGCTGGCTGGTGTGGGATGGCGCCGCTGCCGCCGCGCACACAAAAAAGCTTTGACTCAGCTGTGTTTGTTTTGCGCCGCGCCCCTGGGCTGACGCACATGTCGCGTGCTCAGCAGCTTTTTGCTCAGCAAAACTGGCAGCAGCGCTGCAGTGCAAATCCAATCGTATTGTAGTGCCACTGGACAGGCGAGGGCGCTCGCTACCGGCAGCTATGAGCGTGTGTGGGGCGGCTGTGAGGGCGGCAGCAAGGCATTTCGCAGCAGGCGCCAGCAGAGCGTCGACGGCAGCATCCAGGGGAGGCGGTGCGGCCAGGCAGCAGCAGACTAGGCTGGCCAACACGATCCTGCGGCAGAGGCAGCAGCAGCAGTTCTGCACTGCTATGCCAGCAGCAATGCAGGCAAGTGCTGTGCTGCGGCGGCAAAGAGGTTGCTTTGCGTCACCAGCACGTTGCTCCGCCATTGCCTGCTTCCTCACACCACTGCGATGGATACCGTCTGGATGGTGCTACAACAGTGCATCTGCTGCTGCTTCGAGCAGCAGCAGTAGGCGCGTCCTTGCTCACTTCCGGCCCAGCATGCCATTGCTTGTGTCGCCTGCTAACACCGAAGTATCAAGCAATAGCGCACTGCTGCCTGCTGCGTGCAATGCCGGTGCCACACAGGCAGCGGAGGTGTGCTACAGCGCGGCGTGCCAGGACGGACCCCTGCTGGCGACGCTGGGCAACGTGCCGTTGCGACGCCTCAGCCGCCCCGAAGGTGCGCTTGTTGCCATTTAGTGTGATTATTACCGTTGTGTGTGTAAAAACCGCGGTGTATGTCTGGCCCACATGCCGCGGCAGCACCTATATAACCTTGCCACCAGCATATTAATTCACAAACAAGTTATGTCGCGCCCATGCCTGCATGGCCGTTTGTGTGTGGTTGTCCTATCACCGATCTGTCCTTGGACACCCACTAAACCAGATACAAAGGTGGTAGTGTACCGTGGTTTTCCAACAGGGCCATGTGCCCTGGCGCACCAGCATGACCCTGCGCCCATTGCACGCGGTGCCCGCCGCCAAATTGCACCTGACATAACTGCAGCAATAATTATGACATGCCCTCACACCATACCATTAGCGCAAGCAACTCCCACGCCATCAGCACAAAAAGCGACTGCCTCGCCCAGACCATGTGCACAGCCTCTCAGCACCCAAGCACAGCCACCGTGCACGGTGGTCCATGAGCATGGGCGTCGACACCTCTGCGCATAGCCCTACTGTAGTTCTGCTGCAACATACTTGAAGTATTGTGTAGTATACTACTACGTGGTACTACGTAGTACTTCACTATGCCGGGAGCTGCTTGCTGACACATTGCAGTCGCTGCTCCTTGTGCCGCTGCGTCTGCTGCCGCCACTGCTCCTGCTGCTGCCACCGTTGCTTCTGCCGCTGCCGCTGCTGCTGCTCCCGCCGCTGCTGCTGCTCTCACTGCTGCTGCTGCTGCCGCCGCCGCCGCTGTTGCTGCCGCCTATGGCACCTGGCACAGGCATGATGCAATTAACGGTGCCTGACGAGGACGACGATGGACGATAATTACAGCAATGGCACAGCAGTTACGGAACAGTTTTCCCACTGACACCCAAGGGACAGGTGTCTGCCAGGGCTCTCTGGCGCCAGCCACCTTCACAGCTGCTGCTGCTCCTGAGCAGACTGAGGGGCCGTTGGCAGCTGCAGTAGGCGATGTTCAGCTGCTGCTGAGCATCCCGTGCGGTCAGCCGCCACAGCTGCTCAGCAGCAGGTGGGCGCATGCCGCCGCTTGCGCACATGTGCAGTGTGCATGGCATGACAAGGGTCATGTCGGCATGTCGCGCAAGTGCCGCTGCGCCCCAGCTCTGGCCACTTCAACTTGGCCACTTCAACACCAAGTACAAGTTGCTGCCAGCATGCCTTTTGCTGAGGCCGCTGGCTGGCAGTGCATTTTTTTAACACTCGCAGGCTCCCCCGGCACAGCGCCCGGCGGGAACTTCATAAATACACATGCACACCCACGCGCACTGTTTTCGCTCTCACTTTCCGCATGACTGTGTTTGCTACCGGTGTAACGCTAGGCGAGCCACTGCAGAAGTGTGTGTGGCCTGCCGGCTGAGCGCTATAATGGCACCAGTAGCCCCCCACCTGTGTGTGCTGCTGCCGCTGGGTGTGCTGATGCACCACAGTGCCCTGGCATGTAGCCTGTGCTGGTGCAATGAGGCACCTGCTTTGCTGAAGCGAGGCATTGTTGTGCACTACATGCAGCTAAACACAGGTGCGTGTGGGATGCTGAAGTGTGGCTTGCACCTTCGAAAGTTAAGTTGCACCAGTGCTTGAGAGGTGCACTCGCACACAGGAATTCAAGAGAAGTAGCAGGCCGCATGAGTCATGACAAGGGTTATGCATGCTCACCAGCAGCCAACAGCAGCAGCCGGTGCACACAGTAGGAAACCGCAATTACATGCCACATTGTGGTGGGGCGGGGTGATGAATATTATGTGCAGTGATTGGTGCAGCAAGCTGTGTGTGCCTCTTGTGGCGGGCCAACACATGCACAGCACCAACGGACAAACCAAGCCATGCTACTGTACCAGCGGCAGCAGGTGCAGTAATCAACGGCAGGCCGGTGCCCAGCACAGCGTTGTTGCCTGCTGCTGCCCCCACGGCGCATGCAGCCAGCTCTGCTACTGCTGGCGCACCACAATGGTGCCCGCCAGCCAGCAACCCAACCAGGCGCCGCCGCTGCTGCTGAGCACAGCCTTACCCCGGCGCCGCCTCAGCCGATGAGCACAAGCTCAGCCAGGTGCTGCCGCTGCTGCTGAGTACAACCCTACCCTGGCGCCGCCTCTGCCGTTGAGCACAAGCTCAACCAGGCGCCGCCGCTGCTGCTGAGCACCACAGCGTACCATGCTGCTGCTGAGCACAACCTCAACCAGGCGCCGCTGCTGCTGCTGAGCACTGCAGCGTACCATGCTGCTGCTGAGCACAGCTCAGTCCACCACCACCAGGCGCAGCTGCTCCACCCGGTCTGCCACCTCCGCCACAGTAGCATCCTGCTCAGCAGCCGAAACTACCCCCTCTTTTCCGTCCTCTGCGCCCGAAACTTGTGGCACATCTCCGTTGCCCTCCCCTTGGCTGCTGCCGGCGCCGCCCGTACGTTTTTGTGCCTTTTTGGGCCTGAGGTCTAGCTTCATGTCGTAGGCGTCTTCGCCGTCTGCGTAGTAGCCCTTCTCCACCTCACGAATCTGCACACATGAAGTGCAGTCAAAGGAAGCGTTAATGTTAGTGTTTGCACACATGAAATGCAGTCAAAGGAAGCGGTAACATTGGCGTTTGATGCTCTGTATCGTAGTAGCCCTTGTCCACCTCGCGTATCTGCGCACATGAAGTGCAGTCAAAGAGAGCGCTCACATAAGTGTTACAATAACCCTTGTACGCCTCACCAATTTGCGTACATGATACTTCTACAGTAGTACGTACAGTAGAACTTGACAAAGTACTCGATTGCGCGTGACAGGAAGTCCGATCAAAGCAAGTGCTGCAAAGTGCACATCAAGCCCGTGTGTTGCAGCTGCCTGCATGGGTTATAGCCCCAAAAACCCTGCAATCAACTTAAGGCCTCACCAGGGGTGTCCTTGGTAGCAGTGATGCTGAGTCATTGCTGACCTGCTACCCCAGAGCGTACAGGTGAAAAGCGCCCGTACTGCACCACCTCTGCATTTATTTAACACATGTATAGAAATCAAGAAAACACTCGAACCACTCGATCATTTGGTGGCCAAAAAATGAACCGTACTACGTAGTAGGGCCGAAGGACCATGCTCAGCGAACTACCCTCACCTGGTCCCCCAGCACCTCCGTGCAGCACTTCAGGATTTTACTAGCCATTGGTCAGCTGGTGCCCGCAGACTGTATCAATCAATTTTGGGCGTGCCCAGCGGCAGCTGGTGCTGAGCTGGTGCTCTCGCGTCTCCGTGGCTTGATTGGTCAAAACTGGTGGCCGAAAGGTGTACCAATTTCACATCTGAGTGGCAAATAACAATGATATGTCCAGCCAGCTGCTAATAGGCTTCGGGCCTCATTATCATGCTCACCACCTGACCCCCACCTGATAGCCCAGGGTCTCCGTGTATAGATGGAAGGCGGCCGTGTTGCTCTTCGCATGTGCAGGTGTGTCAACAACAAGAACGGTGATAATACTACGTAGTACTACGTAATAACAGACAGCTCAGGCCCTGGGCCTCATGCTCATGCTCAGCTAATGACCCTCACCTGACAGCCCAGGGTCTCCGTATAGAGGTGAAAGGCGGCCGTGTTGCTCTTGTAACACACACATGGTACTATACACCTGTAGATAACTAAGGTACATGTATGGTACCCGCTACATGGTACTACGTTCATGTTATGTACTTGAAATACACTGGGTACATGTTTGCAAAACCAACAACAATCACAGGCTCTGGGCCTCGTGGTCATGCTGAGCACTTGAGTCATGAAACTCACCTGGTAGCCCAGGGTGTCCGTATAGAGGTGAAGGGCGGCCATGTTGCTCTTGTAGCAACATCCTCATAATTCGAAGCACAGTATACAGTTGCAGAAACTAAGGTATGATGTGTGGTAAGACATTAATGTATGTGTACGTTAGGTAGAGTCTACATGTTTGCAAGTCAATAACAATGGTAAGCTGTAGGCCTCATAATCACGCTCCGCACATGAGTCACGCCCCTGACCTGATAGCCGAGGGTCTCCGTATAGAGGTGGAAGGCAGCCGTGTTGCTCTTGTAGCAACATACTAATACAGTATACAGTTGCAGAAACTAAGGTACACTGTATGATGCTACTTTAAAACTACATGCGTTAGGTACATGTTTGCAAATCAATAACAATTGTAAGCTCTAGGCCACAGGTCATGCTGAGCACTGAGTCATGAAACTCACCTGATAGCCCAGGGTCTCCGTATAGAGGTGGAAGGCGGCCGTGTTGCTCTTGCGCACGTGCAGGCTCACGTGGTCCGCGCTAAAGGTCTCCCGCATGCACTCCTGGCTCGCCTGCATCAGCATCGTCGCAATGCCCCGCTTGCGGTGGGTGCGCTGCTCAGCAGCAGCAGCAGCGGCAGCAGCAGCAGCAGTGGCAGCAGCAGCGGCAGCAGCAGCAGCGGCAGCAGTGGCAGTGGCAGCAGCAGCAACGGTGGTGGCGGCAGCAACGGTCGCGGTGGCGGCAGCAACGGTCGCGGTGGCGGCGGCGGCAGTGGCGGTGGTGGCGGCAGCGCGGTGGCAGCAGCAGCAGTGGCGGCGGCGGCGGCAGCGACGGTGGCAGCGGCGGCAGCAGCAACGTATGGTATGCGCTTCAGCAGTAGGAGTCATGCACTGTACTGGCCACGCTTTGCGAGTTTGGGCGTTGCCTGCCCCTCCTCCTGCATACCAGCACGAAAGGTTGTGCCTTTGATACATGCACCATACTGTATTAGGCCACAGACGACTTCTCCGGTGTGGCCTTAGACGGTGGCCACCAGGCCTAGCTCCTGTGCACCAACCTATACTCCTGGCATCCACGGTGGTGGTTCGATGCAGGTAGTAATTGGCGCATGTGGGTCGGGCACCAGACTCACCAGCACCGCCAGAGACGTAATGTGACCGTGAGGGACATCAGCATCCTCCTCCATTTTTGCCAGGACGTAGCCCACTATTTTGCCTGCAGGCGACGGCCGTGAAGAGCAAGCAGCAAAGTGATGGTCGTCAAAGCTTATAAATAAGGAGTCACATTGTGCCCGCATTGTGTACGTGTCATTGTTATATGCCAGCACGTAAACGCACAAGTTTGCCTGCAGGCGGAAGTGAAACAAGCAGCGACACATCATGAAGTAGGGCTCAGCAACAGGAGGTCATGTAAGGCCAGCAACGCATTCACGTCACTGCTACCAAAGAGTGTGGTGGGCCATGTACACATGAATTCATGTAAGAGGAAACTGGGCGCATAGCCGACTCGCAATTTATTGCTATCGCAAACCCGTATGCACTGCATAACAGGTATATTCATACATGCACTACCAGTATTCATGTACAAGTAGGTCACTGTTGTCGCAGTCCTGACACACCAGGAAAGTCACGTGCCACGAGCTGAGCTGCTGTGGCTGCTGGAGCTGCTGCGCTGTGCATAGCCATGGGTCCGCGCACACACTGCCGAGCCTGCACACGACGTTGCTGACTGCCAGCGCTGCCATTCTCAGCTGCCGCAGAGCTGCTGGGTGCTGATGCAGGTGCTGAGCTACTGTTACATTACAGGTACATGTAGCCATAGGGCCCGTGACTGCAGACGAGGCACAGCTTGCTGAAAGCGCTGCAGAGGACTGCCAGGGTCCTGGACAGCCACCAGGTACGACTGGCAGTGTGCTGGTGTTTTCATTTGCTGGCACTTGTCGGCACGCGATGTCCCAGATGCATCGGCTGCTGGCATGAGGGAACCCACCAGGCATACGTGGCCCCGTAGAGACATGCTCTTAGCTGCGCAGGTCACACTGCGAAAGCACTTCCGAAATAATTATATATTTGGTCATTTATAGAGGGCATACTCCAGTAGTAACGGTATACCTCAAGTACACTTCAAGTAGTCTTGTATCGGGCATCTGCATCAACAATCTGCAGCTGTCAACAATCCGCAGCTTCGCTAGAGGTATGTATACAACAAAGTTTAAAAAGTTTAGGCTGCAATTGCTGACCAGGTGCATAAATCATCCCACCCGCTTTGGCCCAGCATTTTGCCCCAGCCATGGCAACTACCTGGGCTTAGCGACCTTGTAGGTTCTCTCACAGTGACTGGATTTGCCGTCGCCGGCATGCCAGCTAATGCAGCACCAGAATGCAGCCAAACACAATGAAACCTACATGGCACCACACCTGGCAGGAACCCGGTTTGCGCAGGCAGCGTGTAGCACTTGAAAGCAGAGCAAGCCTGGTGTTGCCGCCGCTGCGGCTGCTAACGCAGTCGTCTTCTGCTGACCATTGTCAGGCGCATAGGCAAACAGCTGCTGTCCCCACGGGAACACACAGCCACATGCCGATGGATGGTGCCTGCGTGTGGCAGCCAACCGGCCACATTGTGGGCCCGGTACATCCACTACGAAGCTGTGTGTGCTGATCATGAGCGCCAACAAGGAAAAGATTAGAGTTGCTCACCTTTGTAGTCCTCCGCCACCTGCAGCAGCTGTGGCCAGCTGAGGACGTGGTACATGTAGTACTTCATCTGGTAGTTCTCGGGCAGGCACCAAAGGTTGGTGTTCTGCATCTGGAGCAGGTCATCCACCGTCGCTGCCCGCACGCTCACAGCCATGGCTGCTGTTTCTTTGCTCCCGCCAACGCTGCTGGTGCTGCTGCTCTCCCGCTGCCGATGCCTGTCGATGATGGGTTGCGTATTGGCGACGCGTCTGCGTAGCGTTGACAGTGACAGCCCGCCCTGCCGCCGGCTTGAGCTTGCTTGGTGTGGCGCCGGCCGCCAGCTCCAGAGTGTGGTGGGGAGTGTCACCCATACTCGAACGAACCTGGGTACGCTCGAGATGTTGAGGTTGGGGTTAGCTAGCGGAGATGAAGGCGTGGGCAGCTGCTAGGGCGGTGCTGCAGCCGCTGCGCCAGTCCGCGCTGCGCAACTCGTCTGGTGTTATATACCTGTGTGCATGGGGAACAGATCCGCTTCAACGCCAGGAGCGGCTTGGATACCATGCGTGTCGAAGGGCAACATTTCCGTGCCTGGAGGGGGCTTCACACCACACCCGGCGGTGCGGCTGGAGGGGGGCAAGCTGGAGCGCCACCTGAGCAGCGTGACGCTGCTACTTACCGCGTCCTCATCGAGGCATACGCCACAGCTGGCGATGTGGAGGAGGGCGCCCAACGTGTCTTCAACATGGTGCCACCTGAGCAGCAGTTTGACGCTGCTACGTACACCCTCATCAAGGCATACGCCGCAGCTGGCGATGTGGACGAGGCCCACCGTGTCTTCAACACGGTGCCGCCCGAGCAGCGTGACGCTGCCATATGCCACACCCTCATCAACGCCTACGGCACAGCTGGCGATGTGGAGGGCGCCCAACGTGTCTTCAACACGGTGGTGTCGATGGTGCCACCTGAGCACTTTACCATTCGCGCCTGCAGCGGCCCTGCACCCTCATCATCAATGCGTACGCCACAGATGGAGATGCGGAGGGCGCCCAACGTGCCTTTGACCTGGTCCCACCTGAGCAGCGTGACGCTGCTATGTACCACGGCCTCATGGACGCGTACGCGACAGCTGGCGATGTGGAGGGCGCCCAACGTGTCTTCAACCAGGTCCCACACAAGCTTCGTGGCCCTGACCCCGTAGTGCTCTGAGTCATCAACGCGTGCGTTGCAGCTGGTGACGTGGAGTGTGCCAAACGAGGGCCTATGTGGGTGTGGGATGTTTGGCGCATTCATCGGCACTATGTCACCGCTGGCGATGTTCATGACGCCTGGCTCATCTTGAGCCAGGTGCGGCCCTTGCCTGTTGACACGTAGCAGCCTGGCGCAGGTGCACTGTATTTAATCAGGAGGGGCATTGGGCAGTGCACACGCATGGGTTGGCGGCATGTGTAGGGGGGGGATCCAGCCCCGTCAGTTCGATTGTGCAATATAGGTATATTGTAGCACTAGATGGGCCGAGGTGTAGGTGTGGATGCTCTGTTTGCTGACTGCGCTGGCACCTGCTGCCACCCGGCTTTCTGCCAGGCGCTGTGGTGCACAAACACTGGGCATGTGCGCGTTTTTCTGACCTGTATGCACGCTGCAAGTGCCAGTGGCGCTGGCGGTGGTGTGAGTGATGCTTGGTGCAGAGGGTTGAACAGCGGGCCTTGAGGTGCCTGCTCTAAGGGAAATCAGCGTGTAATGATTGTGCGCGAGCCTAGCACGGCAGAGCTGTGCCAGGGGCTGTACATGCATGCTTGTAACATATGCTGCGGCCCCAGCTTGAATGGATGTGCTGCTGTTGCCAGTGTCAATGTTGCGTGGCTTTTGCCTGGTGGCTTGTGCAGGTGCGAGGCGTGTTTGTACTTTTATTAAACTCCGCTTAGGGCGCGGAAAGCCCTTTGCACACGGTGCGCGTGACCAGAAAAAGGGGCAGACAGGTGTAGCGAAAGAGCTGGCAATGCTCAGGATTGCGAACACTAAGGGAGGTCTGGCATGTTGCCAGAGCACTACTCTAATGAATCACAGCCCCATGTCCCAGGGGTGTTTGTACTAGTAGTGGCTGCTGCCATGGCGCATGTGAGCACTTGTCTTTGCTGTGCAGCACGCGACCACCGTGACTCGAGCACATTCCCTGTTCACCTGAGTGTGCGGTAGGGTGCAGCTCTAGGGTGCAGCTCCTGCATGGCTTAAGATGTCACACATGCCCATGACCGGTGCATGAGCGTCTGCGTCCATAGAGGCCATGCGTGCTGCGGGTGTGCACATGGATGTCAGGTGCATACCACGGTAGTCTAGTATACTCTACGTGCTTTTACTAAAACTCCACTCTGGGTGCGGAAAGGTGCACTGTGCACGTGTTATAGCGCAACTGGATAAGGTATGACCAAGCATACTGCCCCCACCTGCCAGTGTCAAAGCCCGTTCTGAGCGCTGCAACAGCGGCTGGCTTGCACGTACCACTGTCAGTGCGCGAGAGTGCAAGCTTGCAAGAGAAGTGGTACCGCTGCAGCATGGACTGTCACCCCAGAGCTACACGCCAAGGAACCTCAGGAAGTACACTTGCGACCAATTGAAGTTGGGCACAAGTTGAAGTTTGTGTATTTAGTTGAAGTTTGCTCGAAACAGGGCTCCCTACAGGGGGTGTGCGCACAGAAAGAGAACCGGTGTCACGCGCATGCTGTTACCCCTGTCAAGATGTCATGCATTCAGAACCTGGTACCAAGGATAGTAGTTTCAATCTACGTTTCTGGCTCGCAAGCTAGCCGGAAACTCCAGTTTTCCCTTGTTGGCCCGTCCTCTGAAGATGTCCCTACATGCAACGTCAACACGGATGTGGACCGGTATGCCCAGCAGCAGCAACAGCAGCACATCACACCAGCATCCGCTAAGGCATGCTTGCTCAGCAGCAGCCACGCCTGCTCCAGCAGTGCTGCGGTCAGCACGCCTGCTGCTGAGCACCTGCTGCTCAGCAGCAGTGCCACGTAGGGATGCACAATGCCGGAAAATGTAGCAAGGGTAAGATGAAGTTCACAATCCAGTAAGGTGCAAACGGTGCAGAAGCACCGGATACCGCGTACACATATGTATACATACACCAAATGTGGACATGTTGGTACATTAATAAAGTTGTCACCAAAGGGCGTTCTTACGAGTTATAGACGTGTATACATGTCGTATATATCATCCGCAAATGTACGTGCAGCCCCGCCGCCGCGAGTGCGTGCCGCTGGTACTGCACTCAGCAGATGCAACAGATCTGCCGCTGAGCAGCAGCAACAGCAGCAGCTACTCAGCGGCAGCAACAGCGACACCTGCTGAGCAGCTGCGCAGCAGCGGCAGCAGCGACACCACAAAAGCGCGCACACACGGCTGGTACACGGCAACAGTATCACCCATGGTGCCAGCTGCTCAGCAGCAGTAACACACAAGGTGCTCAGGAGCAGCTGCTGCTGCTCAGCACCACTGCTGAGCACCCGCTGCTCAGCAGCAGCAACAGCACTCACAGCGCGCGCAGCGGCGTGTACCGCACGGCCAGCATGACCCACACGGCCACGCTCGCCTCCGCGTACGCATGCACAGCGACGCGCAGCGCAAACCGCGTGTGGTCCCCCACCGTCGCCAGTATCTCCGCAGGCAGCGCCCGCGACCTGAGGGTAGGGTGGCATGAAAAACGTACATGGGCGGATTGTTCTTGTCAAAATGTGTGCAATATACACGTCCTGAAGTATATACATATACTTGACGAATATACATAACCCTTTTGCACGGGTCCGCCCGGGGTGACGGCCCCTACCGGTGAGGAGGCCTAGAGTTTATCGCTCCTAGATTGAGTTCTCATATAACATATGTATGTGTATTTAATATATATAAACAATAACTGACAGTGCGGGGCCAGCCACCATGCAAGAGCACCCAGAAATTCCCCACACGCACACCTGCGCCAACCTCTTGCTACCACTAATTTTTCCAAAACATTAGCCATAAATACGCTGTATATAGTTCCGTATACGGCGTATATGGCTTGCTCGTGAAAACTCAGCCTAGGAGCGATAAGCTCTAGGTCTCCCCACCGGTAGGGGCCGTCACCCTGGGCGGACCCGTGCAAGGGGGTGAACCAAGCAAAGAAAGCGCCTACGAAGGCAGCAAATCTCGCACCTGCCGAAGCGCGAATTCCATCATAGAGTGTGATGCGTTCAGGGGGGGGGCAGCGCAGGTATCGTGGATTGGAACGGACGTGTTTGTGTATCTGCTGCAGGGTGAGTGCCTTGGCTCGGCGTGAGAGCGTGGAGCATGTGCCGTCAACCAGCGGCGATGCATAAGCGAGCCTTGCAGGAAGGTGGTGCGGATATCATACTTCAAGTTGAAGTTGAAGAAGTATACCGTGCGCGCTCGCTGTACAGTGTGGGGTAGTGTCACAGCCCATGACCCCGCACTATATCGAGACCCGCACTATATCGACTAGGGCATTGTATATATAACGTTGTACAGTATTATGTGGGCTGTGCCAGGCCGCTGGACCCCGCACTAGATCGCATACCGCACTAAATCAGCGCGCACTAAATGGCATGTGCACTGTATACGTTTTCGCGCAACCCTACCTGAGGGCGCCAAATATGTGCGGGGCGTCCGCGTGGGCGAAGCAGGCGGGGTGCCCCTTGAAGACTGCGCCCTCAGGAACGGAACGGCGCACAGCGTCTTCGAACTCTTGGCCGCCAAAGGCCACTCCGGCCACGCGCTCCGCCTCGTAGGAGGCCAGCCCCGCCTGAAAGGTTGAAGAAAAACGTGAAGAACACATATATATACACTCAATAATATATAACATAATATAATAAACAATGATATACATGTATAATATAATATGAATAAACAATGATATACCGGTACTTTGGGAAGTGCTTGGAACCCCCCGGTACCATATACTTCAACTACACGTGTAATTCTCTGAAGTAGCAGGTACTAGAGTAGCGTAGGTGTCGGGTATAACTAGTACTTCAAGTACTTCAGTGAGCCCTCGTAGGAGGCCAGCGCCGCCTGAAACGTTGAAGAAATTTGAAGAAACTTGAAGACAGAGAAGAACTCAACCACGATACACTTCGAGGTGTGCGTGTTTTCAAGAAGTTGAACTTGTAGTTGGAACCATATACTTCTATTTATACAAGTAGTTTTCTTTATTTGCACTTGCGGGCGTGTAAGAGCCCGTGACATATGCATGCCAGCACGCTCACTGGCGGCCATGACACGAATCAAATGCACGACAAGTATGTACACGTGTACGGACATATGCATGCCAGCACGCTCACTGGCGGCCATGACACGAAACAAATGCACGGCAACGCATGTGTACGGACAAAGAAGAGGGCTAGCGGGTGCCCGCAGGCTACCTAGGGCTCGACCTGCCAGGGCAGGCCACCCTCCAGGGTGCCATGCAGGGCCGCGCGCTCGCCCTGTACTAGTAATACTTTTCGAAAGTATCAGGCGATGTGGAGTATAAATACTAGTAGTACTTCACTGCACCCTTGTTATCAGCAATTGCAAATACCCGACGGTGCGTTCGTACCTTATGAAGGGTGTAGGTCATGGTGTTCCGTTGTTTTCGTTCAAGCCACCCCCCAACTAGTTCGACTTTCCGATTTTCGGAGCTCTGCCAGAGGCAGTACTAGTAGTGTCGCAGGGCTCTGTGAATTTACGCTTGTGAATCAGTGTACATCAGGCATTTGTTAACTGCAATTGTGGGCACGTGAGCCGCTGCATCAGGCAGCTGCTATGTGCACTTGTGGGGTTGAGGTATATGGGGGCTCCTTGGATGCACAAGTGACGACGAGCGGCCAACGTGATGGACTTCAGAGCATGAAAGCCATAAATCCGTACTTGAAATACATGCCGCACGCGGTGCAGCAGTTAGTGCGAGAAGGCACGTAAGCAGTCCACTGCCTCAATAAGCAGCATAGTGATTGCAGTGATAAATTAACCCACACATGTATCTATTTGGAGTACTACATGGTACAACACAATGTCACCTACACCATTTCTAGCCGCCTTTTGTGCGGTTCGGAACTTGCCTGACATGGATGTGAGTACTGCTGTAGTGTACAAACTTGTGGGTGTTGCAGAATTAAGATACTGGGAATAACTCAAGAACGGCTTCTGAGCAAACGGAGAGGCAGTGCCTTGCTGGGCGCAACTGGTGGTGCATCGCCCCCCAGCACCACCAGCCTCACGCCACAGCTTGGCATCAACGGTATACCGTTCGGTATACTATACTGTGTGAACACACATGTACTATTGTACAGTACATGTACTATTGTACTACTGGTAGTACACTACATGAACTGTACTAGCGACCGGTACTACACAGGAATTGTACTACGAAGTATTTATTCTCACTTGTGGGTGTGCAAGAGCCATGCATGTCAGTGTACAAGCAGCAATGGCACATGCCTGGCGGCATATGCGTAACGCCCACTCTGTAATCCAACAACAACAAGTGCTGCCAGCAGGTAGGCCTGAGCCACGTAGTAGTTAGTAATCTACCAGTACCCATAAGTATAGTGTGGTATACGGCACAAACAACATGGGCTTTCTGCAGAGGTGCTACTACTGCTGAAGTACTTGAAATAGTAGCTATTAGGTGCCGCATTAACAGTGAATGGTGATGGCTCACAACGCACAAGTTTCGCATCTTGAGCGCATATCGCGTTTTGGGTTGTGGTGCTCGGCGACGTGTAATATATATATACTTCTGGTGTACTTCGAAGTATATGATAGAAGAACCGAATGGTTTTATATTCTGATGTCTAGGGTAGGCACTGTCAGGCGCATGCCTCGTGAGGCCCACACAGCAGATGACGCAAGGTGGAGACTGGTGTGTGTGAGGGGGGGAAGACACTTGCAGCACGCACTGCCAAGGCACACAGGAAAGCCCCTCTTGCATCTGAAAAGCAAGGGAAATGCTTCGCTCAAGCAAATAGTGCCAGCCTCATCACTACTATCAGTAATCACACACCTAGGGACACAAAACAAGGTTGTCCCGCCTTGTTGTACCCGCATCGATCACTTCTTAACGGGGCCCCAGTATGTGGGAGGGAAGGGACCGCTACTCGGGAGCCACTCAAACAACCATATACACTTCAGAAGTATTAAGAAGTACGTGTTACCATATAGCAGGTATGTGGAGTGTAAGTAGTACTTCTATGTACGGCACACTGCAACACACACACACACACACCGTGACACATAGCCAAGGGTGTCATCAAATGCCGTCCCCAGCCCCAACGCCCCCCCTGAGTACTTGGCACCATAGACCAGGTATACGGAGTAAAAGTAGCAATAAGTACTTCAGTGTACGGCGCACTGCAACACGCACCCACCTGCAGCACATAGCCAAGCCCATCATCAAACGCCGTCCCCAGTCCCAGCGCCTCCCGGTGCGCCGCCACCATGCCCCGCAGCGCCACCTCCAGCTCCACCGCCGCCGCCGCTCCCTCCAGCCCACTAGGCAGCATGGCGACGTCCGCCTCTCTCGTCGCCGAGCGCTGAGCACAGATGCGCGCGACCGGCAGAGCCTTCCACGCGGCGGCGTCGCTTATGTCCAGCAGCGTCGTCGGCAGACGCACGTCCGCCTGCTTGTTGGCGAACAGCGCCCCCGCGTTGAACATGCACGTCGCCGTCAGAAACGGGTGACTCGGTGCGGCGGCGGTGGCGGTGGCGCGCCGCCGCGGGCCCCTTCCCGCAGCGGAAGCTGAAGTTGAAGTTTGTCCACCAACTTTAAGTTGAAGTTGGGGGCGCGACGCGTCGTACGCCGCGCCGGTCAGCGGCTCCCAGAAGGTCACGCGCTGGCGCGAGGGGGGGCCGGAGAAGGTCGCCACCCATGCGTGCGGGCGACGCCCGCTCTCGCTTGCGCCGTCGCGTATGTCCCCCAGGCACACGTACGCGTCGAGCCCGAAGCTGCTGAGCAGCGCCGCCAGCAGCAGCGCGTGCTCCTCCCTGTCCCCCCTGCGCTGGGCAAGAAACGCATGCGTGCTCAGAAGCAGGCGCGCCGAGTCCCCCCCCCCCCCGCCCC